>JAXCGZ010017749.1:0-42249 GCA_037179515.1 Halocaridina rubra | reverse complement strand
TGACACAGTGTTGCCAGATAAAGAGGATGTTTTTATTTTCAAATGTATGTTACATTTTAAGATATATATTAATTACAAGATGGTAGTACTGTAATTTAAATAAAAATGTACTTCATCTTGAAGATACTTGAAATAACTTACCAGCTTACATGTATGTTTTTTATATTTATCATTTCTCTCATTTATGTATTCTGGCAACACTGATGGTGGCAGTGAGGACGAGGATGCATACATTTTGTCACACTTCCGTATCAGCTGATGCGCCCGCACACGCTATTTCCTTGACAATATTATATTAAAAATATGTTTACTGTTTGTTCTTAATGCTTTTTGTCAATTTTCTTCATAATATCAATTCAAAACAATAGCGGTTTCGCGGGAATGACGAGTGACGACGCCTAACGGTAGATATTGGAACTACTGTACGTACTTTAATAAGATATTTATATGCTTTTATTCTTATTTATTGTACAATAACATGATTTTATGTGCTTTTGTTTTTATTTATAGCATTGGGATCCATATCCTCAAACAAAGAAAGTCCTTTTCGATAAATGCAAATGCCTGCTGCATTCTTATTCTTATTATCATTATCATTATTATTATTATTATTATTATTATTATTATTATTATTATTATTATTACTATTATTATTATGACGAGTGACGACGCCTAACAGTAGATATTGGGACTACTGAGCATATTTTAATAAGATATTTATATACTTTTATTCTTATTTATTGTACAATAACATGATTTTATGTGCTTTTGTTTTTATTTTTAGCATTGGGATCCATATCCTCGAACAAAGAAAGTCCTTTTCGATAAATGCAAATGCCTGTTGCATTCTTATTCGTATTCTTATTCTTATTATTATTATTATTATCATCATTATTATTATTATTATTATTATTATTATTATTATTATTATTATTATTATTATTATTATGACGAGTGATTATGCCTAACGGTAGATATTGGAACTACTGTACATATTTTAATAAGATATTTATATGCTCTTTATTCTTATTTATTGTACAATAACATGATTTTATGTGCTTTTGTTTTTATTTATAGCATTGGGATCCATATCCTCAAACAAAGTCCTTTTTGATAAATACAAATGCCTGCTGCATTCTTATTCTTATTCGTATTCTTATTCGTATTCTTTTTCTTATTCTTATTACTATTATTATTGTCATTATTATTATTATTATTATTATTATTATTATTATTATTATTATGACGAGTGATGACGCCTAACGGTAGATATTGGAACTACTGTACGTATTTTAATAAGATATTTATATGCTTTTATTATTATTTATTGTACAATAACATGATTTTATGTGCTTTTGTTTTTATTTATAGCATTGGGATCCATATCCTCGACCAAAGAAAGTCCTTTTTGATAAATGCAAATGCCTGCTACATTCTAATTATTATTATTATTATTATTATTATTATTATTATTATTATTATTATGACGAGTGACGACGCCTAACGGTAGATATTGGAACTACTGTACGTATTTTAATAAGATATTAGATGCTTTTATACTTATATATTGTACAGTAACATGATTTTATGTGCTTTTGTTTTTATTTATTGTACAGTAACATGATTTCATGTGCTTTTAATGGTTTTCTAGTGATATTATGATTCCAATATTTGTAGCGGACAGACGTAAAGTTTATTATAATGACGTAAACTTTAGTTTTATTTTTTTTTATTTTTCCATATATTTTTTGAAAACCGACGTATAATCGAGAATGACTTAACTCGAAACGACCTAAGCCGAGGTATACCTGTACTTCATTTACATAATTCGGTTTGATATGTAAATCCTTTGCGGTAATAGTGAAATGTTGATATTAATATATATTATGTATTAATCAATTTTCAAATATGCATCTTCCTAATGGGCATCTAATAGGAAAGTCCATTTTCTGAGTGCTTGCACAGGACATATAGCATGAAAACTGCCATTGGGGAGCTTTTATGACTGCATAAGGAAAAGGTCTCTGTACCCATCAGATGTCTTGTTCTTTTCGTAAAAAGAGGATTGCAGGTACAGGGATTTTATTATTGCTGTATTGAATCAGTTTAGGTGTTTTTTAAAGTGTGATTAGTAACTAATCCATCCCCATAGGCTAATTCTAGGAGAAAGAATCCCCATCAGCAAGAAGCTTGTGTCTTTCTCTCTTTTATAAATATCATCTGCAACACCTTTTATAATGACCAGTGACTATATCTAAGGTAGTAATCAGAGAGGATATTTTCCTAGACATTCCTAAAGTTAGCAGAATTTTGACTAACAGACCCACAGCTGACTTATTAACCATTACAGTTGATTTTGATATTGCTTTTAGTAAATAAAATTTCTAGAAGGAAAGTCATATTTATTGCTGTTCATTATCTTGCATTTTCCCTCATGCTGAAGACTAGAAATTCTCTCTTTGCTGTTTTGTACTTCCTTAAAGTAAAATCCTGTCAGTGTTGTAGCAAATTTTCTTAAAAGGACTTGGGAAAGTTTGTGATGAATCCGTTTCTCAACGCTGTTGTACCTGAAGGTGGTGAGAGGAATTTGAGTCTCTTGTTTATTAATAAGTTTTGTCTCCAGCATAGTGAGAAATGGAAGAGGATGGGCTTAGGAAGTAGTCCAGGCTGTACTTGTGGAACTCGTTTTGGGTTGTGAAAAAGCTTGCTATGAGAGAGATGAAGCTTTGAGGGAAGGTTGGATGAGATGGATAACTGTGGTTTCATTTGTTAAGAAGGTATCTGTAAAAGATACTGGACCATAGATTGATATTTTCAAGTAAAAGAATGCAGTTCTGATAAGCTGATAGTTTTATGGAAACTTCATGTTTTGCTATTTTCATAATGCATTTACTACATCTAATACTGTCACTACTATAGCTGTTGCATTCTTTCTTCTTCTTTGTCTACATCATTTCCCACTTTTATGTGGCGTCGATGTTTTTGGCCAGTTTTCTCCATTTGTGTCTGTCCCATACCTCATCACCCAACAAACCTTTAGACCTCAGGTCGTCATTGATGCAATCCATCCACCTACGCTTTGGTCTCCTTTTCCTTCTCCTACCCTGTATACCCATTTCCATCACCCTCCTCCCAACATACTGTTCATCCCTCCTAACGACATGACCATACCATCTTAGTCTACTTTCTTGACCTTACCTGATATTTCTCTAACTTTTGAGGTACCTCTAATTACCTCATTTCTGATCTTATCGCTTCTTGTCACCCCACACATCCATCTCAACATCCTCATCTCTGCCACATCCAGCTTTTTCTCTTGTGTCTTATTTATTGCCCATGTCTCTGCTCTATACATCATCGCATGTCTTACAACTGTCTTATGCGCTTTAGCCCTCAACTTAATCCCTATTCTCCTGTCGCACAGCACCCCAGACACTTTCTTCTAGCTCTCCCATCCCGCTTGTATTCTGTGGGTTATTTCTGACTCTAGGTCATTATCCTCTGCTACTGTTGATCCCAAATACTTGAACTTTTCAGCTCTTTTCAACACCTTCCCCGGCAAATTGACCTCCCCATCATCATCATCTCTCAACCTCAGTAACTCTGTCTTCTTCCTGCTGATTTTCAGTCCTCCATCCTCCATCACTCTTCTCCACTCCTCAAGCTTCTCCTCCACTACCTCTCGTCTGTTGCCACACAGTACAGTGTCATCTGCAAAGAGCATACACCACGGAGACTGATCTCTAATACCCTGGGTTACCACATCCAAGACCAAATTATATAGATATGGACTCAAAGCAGACCCTTGATGCAGACCAACATTTACTGAGAGACTTTTTGTGAAGCCCACACTGCTTAACATTTGCCTCTGCCCTCTCATACATATCTTGAATGATTCTTACATATTTTTCGGGGACTTCCTTTTCTCGAATACACCTCCACACCTCTTGACGTGGTACTCGATCATATGCCTTTTCCAGGTCAATAAAGACCATATGCAGTCCTTTCTGTTTCTCCCTATGCTTTTCCATTATTTGTCTGAAGGCAAATATGGCATCCACTGTCCCACTTCCAGACATGAAGCCAAGCTGCTCATCCCCAACTGTCATTACCTCTCTGAGTCTCCTCTCCATGATCTTCTCCCATATCTTCATAGTATGACTTAACAACTTTATACCTCTATAGTTTCCACACTCGTGAATGTCTCCCTTCCCTTTATAGAATGTGATGATTAAGCTTCCTCTCCATTCCTCTGACATCTTTTCCTGACTAAAGATCTTTTGCATTATTTCCCACAAGATATTTATGCCTTCCTCTCCAAGACTCTTCCATACCTCCACTGGCATCTTATCAGGTCCTGCTGCCTTTCCATTTTTCATTTTCCTTACTGCCCGCTCTACCTCTCTTCTAGCCACTGTTGTTGTAACTGCTTCATTTGGAAGTCCATCTTCAAATACTGCTCTTGGGTTCTCTTCATTTAGTAATCCTTCGAAATAAGTTTCCCATCTGCTTTTTATTTCATCCTCTTCTGCTAGAACTACTCCATAGTTATCCTTTATTTGTCTTACTTGGGTCAAGTCCTTGGATGCAGCATCTCGGGCCTTGGCAATTTGCCATATATTCTTCTCTCCTTCTGGTGTTTCCAGCTCCTCATAGACTTCATTCAATTTCTCTGCCATTGCTTTTGCTACTTTTCTTCTTGCCTCCTTCTTTGCCTGCTTGGCCTCTTCTTTATCCTGCTCCAGGCCTGATAAATCTGTCTTTTTCTTAGATTCTTTCTTGTTCTTCACCCATTCATGCACTACCTCATTCCACCACCATGACTCTTTTATCATTTGGGGGTTTCCTTCCTGATGACTCTCCAAGTACCTCCTCACCAACCCTCAAAATCACCTTACTATTCTCTGTCCACCATTCTTGTACATCTTCATGCAACCTTATTGCTTCCAACACTCTTCCCTTAAACATAGCTCTCAGGTCTGCATCTTTCAATCTCCTCCACTTTATCTTTGGGTCCATCCTCGGCTTCTTACTTTTCCTACATTTCCTAAGCTTGCAATCAGTTACTACTAGCCTTTGTTGCATTGCTACACTCTCCCCATTTATTAGTTTACAGTTGCTAATCTCCTTCAGATGGCCTCTCCTACACAACAGTAAATCTATCTGACTCTCCCTTCCACCACTACTGTATGTTATCAGTCTGTTTTCCTTTTTCTCAAAGAATGTATTGACCAATGCCAGATCAAATGCCACTGCAAAATCAATCACTCTCTCTCCCCCCTCATTTTTCTCGCCCACCCCCCAGCCCCATGAACTCTACCTATCCCAGCCCTCCCAATTCCCAAGTGGCCATTTAGATCTCCTCCCAAAATTACCCTCTCCCTTATAGGAATTGTTCTAAGCTCCTGGTTCATCTCCTCCCAAAATGCATCCTTCACCTCTGCTGTACAACCAGTTTGTGGGGGATACACACATACCACATTGACTATCGTTTCTCCCAGTCCCAGCTTTAAATTCATAATTCTGTCACTCTTTCTATTCACACCAAGTAAACTTTCCTTCAAGTCTTTGGATAGTATTATTCCTACACCAATTCTCTCTTCCTTCCACTATAGAACATTTTGCAACCTTCACCCAGTTCCTCGCCTTATTTCCATTCCACCTGGTCTCCTGCACACACAGCACTCCAATTCTCCTCCTCTCCATTAACAAAATAATTTACAATATAGAAAGTAATACAATGTATACATATAAACTGTTGAACTGATTTAAGATAAATAACAAATAACGGACTTATGAGATGAAATTAATACAATAAAATAAAAGTAACGGCAAGATGAGCTATCTTGATTAAGTGCTTGATTTCTTATTATTGATTCAGATATCCTAAGTTCTTGCCCCCAAGTAGGGAAACTATGACCAGTTCATGGCACAATCTAATCTCTCCTAGCTCTTTCTCCTCTTTGTAAAAGTTTAACACTTTTGAAGTTTCTTGCTAGGTGATTACAATTGTATAATCATACTTTTACCAAAGCGTCATGCAGCATGATGTGTTTCTATGAAAATTCGTCAATAGTTTTTAAATAAAAAAGTGTCGTTTCATATAACTTTTATGTATAAGCACCTAGAGAGGCAGAACACTCCATACCCCTCAGTAACAACTATGGGGAAAAAAGTCCTTAAATTAATGTGATGCATAATTTATCATAAAAAATGGTAAAAGTTTAGTATCACTAGAACAATGGGTTTAAAATAATGAGAAGGTTACTAAGGAAGTCCATTAAGTTTTCAAACTTAATCGTAGACTAGACAAAAAAAAATCTGCTGCAGTAACCATTAATCATGTCAAGTTGTTGAAAAAATAAAAATAAAAATAAAACCTCATGAAACTAAAATTCACCAAACAGAATGTACCAAGAAACCCAGATTAAAAATTCCTTAGAAAAATCGGTCATAATTTTTGTATTGAACTATAGAAGGTTAATATATGTCAATATGCATTTATATTTTCGATTAAGTTTGAAGTCACACTTATTATTTTTAGTAATAGTTGATAAATCAGTTCATATAGCAAGAATTTTATTTATGCACTACATATTTTTTTTAAAGCAATAATTAAATATACTGACATATAAAAGATGACATACCAGGTAATTAAGTTACAGCAGAATTTGACATGTGGATCTGTTTACCAGTCAAGCATGAATCCTCATAGAAATATATCATAATGCTTGATGTGTTGTCAGACGTATGATTATATAACCACCTAGCAGGATGCTTTAGCAAGAGAGTGTTATACCTCTATAAAGAAGAGTATGAGCTAGGAGAGATTAGACTGCCCCAAGAACTGGTCATAGATAGTTGCCCTATCTGAGGGGATTGTTGAGGCGCCCCTTCTTGCCATTATTTTGACAGGGAACAATAATAAATTGTGATAATCTCAAAAAGTATAACCTCTGTGCAATCTTGATAAAGATCTCTAATGTAGAGAGAAGCTATTGGGCATCTAGGTCCATTGGGACTTTGAAGCCAAGGCAATACTGTACCAACAATGTTGCAATGTCTTTATAACAAACACTTCACTTCTGATTATTATAACCCTTTGCAATTTTTATTTGTTTTTTAATATTTATAAAGTTTTTGTATATTTTATAATTATATGACAAAGAATATGTCTGTGAAGTATGATACTAATTATAATTAGCAACACACAACTACATGTGAACTTACCTATGTTGAAATAAAAAAGGAGGTAAGGGTGACGGAAATGTGACACTTCAGCTTCTTTTTTAAATTATGATAGATTTCTGTCTACTCACACAGCAAAAAATGGCACCTCAGCCGTGACCTTAGATAAGGCAACTAACTATGACCCGTTCTTGGGGGGCAATATAACCTTTCCTAGCATATACTCTTCTTTATAAGGGTGTAGCACTTTCTCGAGAATCATCTTGGTGTGTGGTTAGAATTGTATAATTGTGTGTCTTGCCAACACATCATGCATTATGGTGTGTCTATGAAGATTTGTAGATATATACCGAATAAATAAAGTATCATTTGATATAGATTGTAATTATAACCATGCAGAGGGGCTGGACAGTAGTGTATTGTCTCAGTGTATATAAGATATTTAAAATTTTACATTTTCATATTTCTTTTGAAAATTTCCAGAACTATGTGTGGGGGTTTTAATTTTAAATGATGATGCTAGAGTGTTAAGATTCTGTTTTACTAAGGGGACTCAAAGTACCGAGCTCGGTTAAGAGCTCACAAACAGACAGGACAGATATTTGTACTTGCACACCCTATCTTCAATACCATTAGTCGGTTAAATGAAACTCAGAATTCAACTTTCTTTTAATTTTGGAAATGCAATGACATTAAAAGAATTGAATTAAATTTCTCAAATTAAACTTTATGAAATGCTGCCTCGAATCCCGGAGGAGGTGAGTATGAGTTCGTTTCCCGGCACCACGGACGTATGCCAAGACTTTGGCCTCAACTCGATGATTACCTCTGTCACACAGGCAGAGTAGAATACAGGACACTGCAATTTCAGAAACAGAAATGACACAGTTTATAATGGGAAACTGAAAGCATGAGCACACATATAATGAGTTTCCAATGTCATTCTACTGGATGAATATATATAGGTTATTCACAGCTAACCAGAAATATTTATGAATATATATAGGTTATTCACAGCTAACCAGAAATATTTATGCTACCATAATAGCATACAAAACATTGATTCTTTACTGGTTTTAAAGAAAATAATATATTCACAATAAATGAAGAATAAGCAAGACAAATACAGTACTGTATGTATTCCTTAAATTGTGGGCAACCACAAAAGTTGCAATGCTTATTCCG
This sequence comes from Halocaridina rubra, assembly GCA_037179515.1. Lineage (NCBI taxonomy): Eukaryota > Metazoa > Arthropoda > Malacostraca > Decapoda > Atyidae > Halocaridina > Halocaridina rubra. Next base: position 33,876 of record JAXCGZ010017749.1, on the reverse strand, counting down.
GATATGAAATTAATATGGTAAAACACTCTATTTAGGGTAAAGGAAGAATCTACGAGATAAATACAGTATTCATTCACTTTTAGTTATCAAGAACTTTGCAATAAAAAAAGGGTGCAAAACCACCTTTTGAGGTATTTGCAACTTATAACTCAAAACACTTTATCCCCAACATATGAAGAATTAGCAAGATAAATACGGTATGCATTCATTAAAATGTGGTTAACAAGAAATATTTGCATAGCCAACTGGGAAAAATTACCTTTTGAATATTTGCAATTTGGCTTTTTGGCAAATAGCTTTACTGACGAGTTTTTGAAGTAAAAGACACTTTATTTACGATGATAGAAAGGGGTGAAATGAAATTAGAATTTATTAGGAAGAGAGATAGATTTTTACGGGCTCATAACTTAGTCTTCAGAGGATGAGATTTTCGTTTATCACATTCAGTGAAAAGAAACTTCTCAGCAATATATATCAGCTGTAATTTACAGGTTAAGGAATTAACTTTGGCATGTGAGATTCCAGTGTGGTAATCTACAAAATTTCGTGTGACTGGGAATGGAATCTGAGAATAGAAATCCGTAAGATTTATCCAGTAACGAATGTAACTAATTCTCGAAAATAAACCAATTTGCTTGACCCACGAGCTTTACCATACACTATCCCTCACCTTGTTGTGCTAGATGAATTCCTTGTTGTGCTAGATGAATTTCTGTGAAGATGCCACGTAAAATGATTTTTAATAAACTTAGACCACCCAGGCGAGATGTTGCCTCTGGGCAGTCTCGGCGCCAAAAGAGAGCGTCTCCTCGTGGTGCTTCGTGACGTCATCTGTAGGAGACATTCCTAGAGCTGTAATTGGCTCTGATTTCATTTTAAGGATTATTTTAGTGGTGGTCCCTGGCAGGCAATTATAGCAGAGATGCAAGGGAGAGACAGTATTTTTAGGTGCAACAAGTGGAAGCAAATAAAATAAAACAAGAATACTAATGAAAAGTTAGGTTACTGGTTCTTCTTCTCTTAATTTTCTTGGCCCTGAGCAGGCAGAAAAATAGGGGCAGCCTTTATATTGGGGCTATACTTCTACACGTACAGGAAGAGTAACTAAGCTATTTAAAATTAGCTATAAGCAAAAATACAAATTGCAAATAATCATAATCTGCGAAAGTCAAGAAGTGGGAATTAATTTTTTTAGTTAGAAAATAACAGTTATATTAAAGGGAATTATTTTAATTTTTTTAGTTAGAAAATAACAGTTATGTTACTAATTTAATTAATAAAGCATCTAACAGCCTCTGTTGACATTGAGCGAAACACTCTGTCACACTATGCTTATTCACAGTACTTACGAAGAACTGAGTTACAAACATTCACAGATACGAACCAGAAACCAACCCATTGTATTCCTTGATGAAAACAAATTCATGAAAAAAGATGAAGACTAGAAAGATCCTCTTCCAGAGAGGTCCAAGCATCTTTTTCTAGAAAAGTGTCTTCAGCAATGATTGTTCTGTACTTACTACACCTTGGAGCTTTTCCAAGGTTTGAAAAGAATTATATGGTAGTGAAGAAATCTCTGGATATTTCATATATTGGTGAAGCATCAATGTGGCACACCAAGTGCAAAACAATCTTTGCTGAAGACACTTTTCTGGAAAACTGTCTTCAGCTCTAATTCTAAGGCAAAAGATACCTCATTGCTGAAGACATTTCTGGGGGAGAAAACTATTAACTCTCTGGGAGAAAAATCACTCTATCAGTCTTCAACGGGAGTATGAGAAACATAGGGTCCTGGAAACTTGTGTAGTAATTGCAATCCTATCTGATGCTTCACCAACATATATACAGTACTTTACACACAAAATATGAACTTATGAACATATCAAAATTCATTAATACTGCCTGGGATTGTTTGGTCTTCCCTTACTGCTGCCGTCATTAATACTGTATACTTTGTCTTATGTAGCAGTTAAGTGTCTTTAGTCTAAGTATTATACAGTGCTGCATATGTATGTCGTGTACAGTGCTTTCGTTTTACCTAAGCATTACGTATGAACAATTCTACTCATGAGCAGACTTCTGAAACCTAAATCGTTAATAAGTTGAGTAGTGTCTGTACGTAACTGTGGATGTGATTATTAACTGTGGGTTTAGGTGCGCTTTACTTATTCAGCAGGATGGGGTTGTATTTTTTGGAGCATTAAAGGTGTATGATAAATGAACTGTCAAATGCCACTTTATATTCTAACATATCTTTTCTTGAAGTTAGAAGTACTCTATAATAATTCATCTTTTCTGGTATATCATATCAGTAATTTCTATAAAAATGAGAGGACACTTCTTTGTTTCAGGTTGCTGCAGATGTGTTTGAATACAAGATAACTAACCTTAGTCCTGGTAAAAAGTATGAAGTTCAAGTATTAGCTGGCACAAAAATGGGGTATCCTACAAAGACGGATTGGCCTTGGATTCCGCAGAAGATGCGTGAACGGAATGGTACAAATACCCCTCTTCCCCCTAAGGTTATGGTACAAGTGCTCAATGATACTACTGCTGAAATTTCAAATAAATATATTTTAAAGGTATGTTATTTCCAAAAGAATGGCAAGTATATGCAGTTGCTATACCCATTCATACTTCAACACACATATTAGTGTTTGTTATTATGTGAAATTGAAATGGTAAGGGATGTGCCAAAACTCATTTAAAAAAAGTAGTGCTGTTATTAGCTTTCCTCAGGCTGACTCTCCAAACAACCTAAAGTTCCTAAGGAAAGCGTCAGCCGATCCTGGGATTTTATGCAAACAAACAAGCAAACATTTATTTCCATTTTTGTACAATGGTTATTCTTATACAGATCTTTCAGGGAGCATATGTTATATTGTTGTTGTTGTTCCCCAAGCTGCTTGGCTGAACAGCCCTAAGTTTTTAAGGAAGTCCACTCCTGATCCCGGACTGTCCCACAGAGCTCTCAGAATTGTTTGTTGTGTTGGTGGTGTATGTGGTGGTGTCTTCTCTAATGTGTTTATTAGGTTGCTGTCAGTATTCTCAACAAGAAGGAGTCTTCAAGAAATGACTGCTTGAGAGTCATATCTTAATGTAGAAAATATTTAGTTGTTGTACGTTTTGTATTGAGAGATTAGGTAATAGTCTGGGTAACCGAAGCCTTTCACATGTTCTTGTGCCCCCTAAGGGGCAAGGGTTGGTTGTGACAGTTTGGCTTCTTTCGCTGCTCCTCTTTTGAGTTGCTTGGCAGCCTCTTCTGATATGTAGCTTTGGAGAGTGGACCTACGGCAAAGATGATGCCACTCCCGGTCCTATTGTGTTTTTGGCATATGTTGTTGTTACATCCTAGACAGGCTCCTCATATAAGTCAAAAGGGCAGTCTGATGCCCAAATGGCAGCCTTGCCATTAAACTCTGTTTTCAAAAGGATGGTTGATGAGAGGCTTAGCATGCACCTGTATGTTGTCATTGAGTGACCGAATGGAAAGGCAAGTTAATTATGTATGGATATGATTGCTGAGACTGGTTTTGGATGGGCATGGGTGACATTGTATGAGAGGTTTTATTTTAATGTTCCTTGGTTGTATGGGTGCTCTGCCATGTATAGTGGATGAAATTGGTTTGTCGAGGTTGCAGCAAGTATTTGTGTGCCTTTGTTGTCGAAGTGGTCTTCAACTTTGAGGATTTGGTTTCTTGGTATGAATTATTTGTAAATACAGTAGCTGTGCAGCAATTATTATCTTAGGGTTGTTTATAGTCTGTGGGGTGTTTTATAATGTTTTAATGAGATTATAAGCCCAGCCAGGGTTTGCATATTCCATCATTGAGTGTCTATAATAGTTGAATACTAAGGTACTGGTTCTTTTATTGTGTCGGAATGTTGTATGGGCAAATGACCTATGAGCATCAAGTCATGGTGTCAATTTATTTTTGATGTTTTGTGACATGTTTCATATAACATTGATCTATAATATGTTATGATAAAGATATTAGGTACGTGTGTGTGTGTGTGTGTGGTGTGTATACACCATCCTTCCAGTTATAGGGTATTGTGTTATGCAAGTAGCTGTAGTTTAGGGAAGTACCTCCCCCCTTGTACAGACAATTTTTTTGTTTTTGCATGAATTTTTTTACATGTTGTATAGGATGAAATAAGAAAACTTTTGGCAAGTTTCATAGAATTTGCATTAGCAGAACGTAAAAAAAATTAAATTGGACAAAATGAATTGTAAAAATGACATACATTCAACCCTCGATTTAACAGACCCCTTGAACAAGTTTAAAACCTCTGTCTGAGTTTTACGTGATATTGTACCACACATTTTTCTTGAAGAATATTTATGTTAAGAGTTAACTGAAGATGTTGCACAGTAATTTAAAAGTAAAACTTTGTGAACACATTTACAACTATAAATGAAGTACAGTAGCAAGTATGTCCAATAATAAAATTAGTATAACAAACTTTTCTTCTTTCACTCACTCCATTCTTATTCATTGTCTCATATTCCATCACTTACATACCGTATACTTTATTTCTCGCTAAAGCCACAGTTTCTCTGTTGAGACAAATTTCATAACCTGAGATGATAATGTTGAAAATGATGACATTGACTGAAGATTGTCTACATTGCTGATGTGATAACTTGAAGAGATGAATGCCACATTAGGTTAATGATGAGAGGTATGGATAACTTGAATCTTATGACGAGATGCTAGCAGGTTCATGTGTGTTAATCTTCCTCTGAAGAACATCAGCATAATGAGGGTTATATAATGTCAAGTTCTGTGTAGTCTGTAGTTGATGACAGACAATTACTGGGGGTGGAAAGAGGCTTCACATTCGAGTATTTCTGTGGAGACAGCATAGTTTTAGGAAGCTTCTGCTTCTTTCTCTTGGGCTTCGTCAAACAACAGTTGTATTGGTCCTAGTTGAGCTGTACTCTCGCAAGTAACTCGAAGGTTTTGTTCTGGTGAAGGGTCTTAGTCCTTGATCAAATCCTTCATTTCTTAGGCCCTTTAAAAAATTTTGCAAACTTTTCCAGCTTCCACAGTGATGGTTGAGACTTCTTCATCTTCTTCTTCCTATCCTTTTGATGATTGCAGCAGTTTTTAGATTGTCTTCAATAAGGATTTGTTGTTGCCTTGTCTTTTCTGTCTTCCTCAACAGTGTCTGAGAGACCTTCCCTACCAACTTCTCTGTTTACCTGCAAAACATCTTTCCTTCCACATCAGTTGTAGGGTAGTGTTTTGAAGTCACTGACTACCTTACCTGTAATTCCTTCCAGCATTCAATGACTGTCTCAGGTTTTAGGGCATTAACACACTCAGCAGTAAGTTGTATTGCATTGGAGATCATGAAGCTCTTCCATAAATCCATAGGGCTACCATTGGGGTTAGCATTAAATGCAGTATGAACCTAGCAAAAATATGGAGTGTGTATGTTGTCTTCATGTGCTTCAAGATGTTTGATCTAGTGGCTGCAGCAGTGATGCTATGTTTGGAGAGAGGAACTTGACTACAGCATGATCATCCTTATATATCATCAAATAGGGGTGGGTGGAAGCATTGTTGATGGTAATGACCTTGAATGACAGCTACTTCAACTCGAGGTATTTCTTCACTTCAGGTATAAAGCATTGCTAGAACCAATTAAGATACAAAATGACGGTCACCCAAGCCTTCTTAATATGTTTCCAGAACTCGGACAGCAAATTTTGCATTTTGTTTCTTAGCATATCTAGGGATTTTTTTGGATTTACTGGCTCGTGCATATGTCCTGTTGTATTGCCACATAACACCATAGTAAGATGATTCTTCCAAGCCTTAAATCCTTGGGCCTGATTGATATCCTTATGATTGTAGATGCACTATAGCAATTTCTTCTAAATTGGCCAGATTCATCACAGGAGATGATGTACTCTTGAATGTAGCCTTTTCTGCAATGGCTTTGTTAAGGTATTCTGAGAATTCCTCTGTTGCCTCAGTATCAACTGACACTTGACTTTCCCGTGATCTTAAGTTTCTATGGTTCATGATGTTTCTTAGAGCTGTGAGGCTGTCCATTGCCTACTTTAAATGCTTTCATAACCTTCACTGTAATTTTGGTATAGCTTCTATCACCATTCCACATAGAATGTATCTTTTAACATGGATGCTATCTTGCACCATGCTCTCTAGCCATATATTTAATGCCCTCTTTGTCTTTACAAGCACTTTATCACGAACTTTGGAAACAATATTTCCCTATCATTTCTTATAATATAATTTTCTCTTTGCTTTACTGTTACTTCAGATGATAAAATTGTTCTAGTTTATCTAACATTTCTCGTTTTTGTAGTAGATTTTGCATATCTCTAGCCTGTTTAGGCTTTTCATCGCTTCCCATATTATAATTTTCATTTGGAGACATTTCTCACAGTGTAACAAATATGTGGCACAATTCCTGAATGTGATAAACTCAGCATGTTTTGTGAGAGAAGATGCTTCTCTATAAGTTTAAGACAAAGACTGACTCTCTTGTTGCTGCCACCAGTCTATTCATATATGTGGCATTTCAGCACTGGTCACTCACTTGCACCATGCTTCACACTGAGCACCAAATTCCGATTGTGCCCTCTGTGCACATTCCAGCTTGTTTTGAAGCATTTCTGATGATGTTTTTAATTTAAGTTACTCAGTGCGTATACTGTACACAGAATGTCATTATTAAAATTTATGTTGATGTGGGATATCTGTATATAAACTACAAATATTAGAAATATGAAGAAGAATGCAGTGTATGATACTTGTAAACTTGCTTATCAACTGTATAATTTTTATTAGGAATAATTAGAGTATCTGAAGTAAAGATCTAAAATATGGCTTCTATTTCAGATTGAATGGCAACTACCTGAGGAAAATCATACAGATTTAGAAGGCTATAAATTGAAGTACCGACAAAAGGGTAAATCATGGAGTAATTATATTAGTCTACCTCCCAGTCAACTCATGTACAACGTAACTGGATTAGGTAAAGGATATAGTGATACTTTATATGTTTATCATGTTTCTGGCTTTTAAAGCTTATAAATTTTTTTTTTTTTCCCATCACTTAGTGCTAGATCATATTTGCTGACCTTTTATTTAAGCATTCACTAATGCCTTCTTTTTATATTTTAGAGTAATATAATAAGATCATTTTTTGATCGGCAGAGAGCTAAAAATTTTCACATATATACATACATACATATACCATGGCTGTTAGTACATTAAAATCTGTGTTTATTCAAGTGATTTCTATATTGAACATATTAAAGAGAAAATAGTAAGATTTTTCTTTTTATTATCAAATATACTAGTGTTATCACAAGTGTTCAATGGACGGTATACCATAATATTCTTACATATATATGAGTGTTATTCTATGTGATTCCTTTCCTCTCTGTCCAGTAGGGTTGGCCACAACCAGGGAAATGAGGCCATTGGACTCCATTTTCTTCTTTGCCGTTTTCTCTTCTCTGGTTTTCTAGTCATAATACAAAATTCAATAGAGAAAGATATTTATCCCCTTACTCCTCATTGCATTTTAATGGCACCTAGTGTTATGCGAAGAGCATTATAAGAGTGGAATTTTGTCTGCCTCACCTAAGAGCTAAGAAATTTTCGACTAGAAGTCATCACACTCCCAAAAAAGTCAACGCTCATAGCTAGTTTTCTTCCTTTGCCTTGTGTCTTCTCTCACCAAGGGCAACATGGCAGCCATATGTTATAATCATTACAACTTTCATACCATCTTCCTTTTTCTAAAGAAGGCAAAACAAATTAAAAGTGGAAAAGGAAACCTATGCTCTTTCACATCTCTTTTCTCAGTTTTTGTTAAGCAACTGCTGTTCATAATCATGAATAAGATTAAATCCATTCTTTTAGCAGATTTTAGTAATTAATTTTTAAGAACAATCCCTGTTTCTTTAAAGATACATCTACAAATCTGTTTCCTTTAAAAGTCAAGTTACAGAGTGCCAAAAACAAAATACACTTGAAATTGAGATAATTTAAATGCCATAATTAAGCTTGACACTCATTCCTGAAAGAGCATCATGACCTAAGGAATGAATACCTATAAACTTCATCCGATATTGGCCCTGAAGGCAACATTATGGCTTATGAACATATTTAGTATGATTGTTATCTCAGTTGAAGAATAACGCTATAAAACTCTTTAGAATCATCAAATATTTACTGAAACAGATGTTACAACTTTTGATTCTTCATTCCCAATTAAAAGCTCTATTTTTTGTAAAATATTTTTCAGAACAATCCCTGTTTTCTTGAAAGATACATCTACAAATCTGTTTCCTTTAAAAGTCAAGTTACAGAGTGCCAAAAACATAATACACTTGAAAATTAGATTATATAAATGCCATAATTAAGCTTGACACTCATTCCTGAAAGAGCATCCTGACCTAAGGAATGCCAATAAACTTCATCAGATTTTTGTCCTGAAGGCATCATTATGGCTTATGAACATATTTTTGTATGATTGTTATCTCAGTTTGAAGAATAATGCTATAAAACTCTTTAGAATCATCATATATTTACTGAAACAGATGTTAAAACTTTTGATTCTTCATTCCCAATTAAAAACTCTACTTTTTGTAATTAATTTTTTAGAAAAATCTCTGTTTTCTTAAAAGATACATCTACAAATCTGTCTTTTAAAAGTCAAGTTACATAGCGCCAAAAGCAAAATACACTTGAAAATGAGATTATATAAATGCCATAATTAAGCTTGACACTCATTCCTGAATGAGCATCATGACCTAAGGAATGCCAATAAACTTCATTAGATTTTTGCCCTGAAGGCATCATTATGGCTTATGAACATATTTTGTATGATTGTTATCTCAGTTTGAAGAATAATGCTATAAAGCTCTTTAGAATCATCATATATTTACTGAAGCAGACTTTTTAGAATCATCAAATATTTACTGAAACAGATGTTAAAACTTTTGATTCTTCATTCCCAATTAAAAGCTCTACTTTTTGTAATTAATTTTTTAGAAAAATCTCTGTTTTCTTAAAAGATACATCTACAAATCTGTCTTTTAAAAGTCAAGTTACATAGCGCCAAAAGCAAAATACACTTGAAAATGAGATTATATAAATGCCATAATTAAGCTTGACACTCATTCCTGAATGAGCATCATGACCTAAGGAATACCAATAAACTTCATTAGATTTTTGCCCTGAAGGCATCATTATGGCTTATGAACATATTTTGTATGATTGTTATCTCAGTTTGAAGAATAATGCTATAAAACTCTTTAGAATCATCATATATTTACTGAAGCAGACTTTTTAGAATCATCAAATATTTACTGAAACAGATGTTACAACTTTTGATTCTTCATTCCCAATTAAAAGCTCTACTTTTTTAATAATCACAAGTGTCTAACAACTTTCTGTTCTTGCTGTATTCTGTGATTTTCTTTGCCTTGCATTATATACAGTATTGTATTCTTTTAGTGATTGTTGGAAATTTGGTATCTGTGATTGATTTTAATTAGGGTCATAGCCCTCTTAATTACATCATATTGTGCTATTGTGCAGATTTTTAGCCACCTACCTTTACTAGTGTTATGGAATTGACCCTTGTGCTTGCCTACTCCGTGCCAGGAATTTCCTTTGCGATGACCAAAGATACTCTGCCTGTTGATTTTTCTTTTGTTTCTTGTATGTAGAGAAAGTTTATTAGGCCATGTATGATGATTAATGAGGTAAGTATTACCAAATCATTCACTCTTGCTGGGCAAGAACCTGAGCATGCTGCAAATGTAGTAATTATAAGGCTTTCATGGGATAATGCATCTTGATTTGTTTGACAGATCTAGGGAGAGAGCATCAGCTTTAGGATTCACATTTTAATAAGGAGTAGTGTTAAAGGTCTCCCCTATTGATAGGAACTTGAAAATTGAAGAATGCTACCTTTTAGGAGTATTGTAGGGCAACTAGTGTGGTTGTGTACTAATTCAAAACCTGATATATCATATGATGTATTAGAACTTATTTGTAAGGTAAATAATTCTAAAGTAGGAGATCTGATTGAGGCAAATAAATGTCTAAGGAAAGCTTGTACTTTTGAGAGTTCAATATGCTTCCTAGGACTAGGTGACACTTCCAAGTATAAATTGATTGTGTATAGCGATGCTTCCTATGCTAATCTCCCAGATGGATTTGGTAGTGCTGGGGGCTTTGTACATTTTCATATGGGTGAAATTGGTAATAATTGTCCATGGTATTGGGAGGCAAAGAAAATAAGAAGAGTTGTAAAAAGCACACTTGCAGCAGAAAAACTAGCAGCTGCTGAGGCAGTGGATATGGCCTATTATCTTCGAAATATGTTGTCTCAAATACTGTATGACAAAGAAAGAAAATGACCTGTAGAACTCTTTGTAGATAACCGTTCACTTTATGATAATGGCACTCAGTTAAATATGTATCTCCCAGATGGATTTGGTAGTGCTGGGGGCTTTGTACATTTTCATATGGGTGAAATTGTCCATGGTATTGGGAGGCAAAGAAAATAAGAAGAGTTGTAAAAAGCACACTTGCAGCAGAAAAACTAGCAGCTGCTGAGGCAGTGGATATGGCCTATTATCTTCGAAATATGTTGTCTCAAATACTGTATGACAAAGAAAGAAAATGACCTGTAGAACTCTTTGTAGATAACCGTTCACTTTATGATAATGGCACTCAGTTAAATATGTATCAGAATAAAGATAAAGATTAAGAATTGACATTGCTATTCTCAAAGAAATGGTTCAAAATGGTGCATTGAAGATATTTTGGGTGGATTCAAGAGCACTGTTGGCTGATGGATTGACAAGAAAGGGAGTAAATTGTTTGAAAATAGCTAGAGTCTGAAAATAGATCTTTGAAATTATAATAAAAAAAGTGCTATGTTGTATTGACTTTATGAAGGAAAGGTAAAAGAATATTCTTTTCTTAAAAGGAAAAATTTTAATATACTCTGTTTTTGTTGTTACAATCAACTTTTAAGCTCTACATTTATACAGCATACAGTATATTGTTATAATTTTTTTAAGCATCTTCTTTATGTTTAAAAGAGAGGGAGTATGTTAATTCTGTTCAAATTATTCAGATACAATATTGCAGTTCTCTCTTAAAATACACTTGATCGCCATTTTTAAGGGCTATTCCAGTGTTTCTCACTTTGTCTTAGTGCCCGTCATAATTTCCGAGAGGTTTCAGCAGCAATAAAAGCTTTTCTTTTTGTGTGACTAGCATTGAGATGTTTAGCTATCATTTCACTAGATGTTGTCCCTCCTAGTGCGGGAAGTTCGTCACTCTTGGTACATGGCAGTTTCGGCTTCCTTCCATATACAAGTTGATAAGGGCTGAAACCCCCGGTCATCTGAGGGCAATTTTTAGCATTGACTGCCCATGCTAAAGCCACTAGTAAAGAATTCTTGTTGCACTACCACTATTTTGGCCACCGTGTCATCTATAACCGCATGATTCTGCTCGCACAGGCCATTGCTGAAGGGGGACAATGCAGCTGTATGCATCACCTGAATGCTCATATTCTTGCACATCTCCAAGAATGTGTTGTTAGCAAACTCTCTACCGTTATCACAAAAATTTTGTAGGGGCTCCTAAACTGGTTCCCAACCAAGTCACCATAATTTTCTCAACTGTCTCCTTAGGTTCTTTACTTTTAATTACTTTTAATTTCCTATACTCCTTTAGGTCTATTGCTTTAATTTCGTTGAACTCCTTTGGCATATTCACACTTACAATTGGCCTTAATGGCGTTTTCTTATACTTCTTGCATATATCACAACTATTTGACACTTCTTCAGCATATATAAAAAGCTCATCTCATGTTTCGTATATTACACCAGCTTCCTTTAATAGTGGAATCAGTCTCTTACAAGTGGGATAACCAAATTGTTGGTGCAGTTTTTCAATTTTTTTCTTCTTTGTTTTTCATCATCACCTAAGGTGAGCAATATTTCTTCTGTTTTCTCCCAAGCTTCCTTCTTTCCTAAGTGGAAGGCTATAGTGTCCTGAAGAAGTGCGCCTCAATTTCACTCTTTTTTTTTCATGTATTATCACAATATCATATTCCAAGTTCAATCACATTTGTGCTCTATTGATTTCTTGCTGAATAGAAGGGCAATAGAGCAATTTACCACTTCAGCTGCTACATTTGCTCTGTCACCTACAATGTTCATTGGAAATTTTACCTTCTTCATTAATTTGTACACACTACCATCACCAAATCTAAATGTTGCTTCACCTTCTTCCTCTTCTATCATCAATTTCTCCTTTTCTGATAATGTCTGTACATACGATTTCAACCAGTCAATACCACAAACTGTAGAACTGCATGGTGTATCAAGAATAGCATAACTAATAGACCGTTATAAAAAATGACATCATTTCAGGACTTTCAACAATAGCATATGACTCTGCTTCATGTCCTTCTTCATTTGCACTATTTACATACACATTTCTCTCGGACATGCTGGAAACAGATGGCACTCGGACCCACATAAATTAAACTTTCTAACTTTACCATATTTATCAACAAATTTTTTTTGGCCACTTTTCTCACTTCTGTTTGCTATGTTTCTTCTATTCAGTACTTGTGATAAGCTGCCATGCTTTTAATTCTTGTATGCAGCAGTCTTAACTTTTGTCTCCTCCAAACATCGGCACTCGCGCCCATCCACAATCGCTATGTGCCATATCATATCGTTTCATGTTCAGACAAACAGGAAGTTTGTATATTGGATTAGTCTTTCTTTATTACAATTCCTTATTTGGTGTCAGATTAACCCTCTCGTGCACCATAAGTTTTATTTGCCTTGCTCCTTTGTGAAGTCCTGTCTGGCAGTTTTTTTAGCACGCCGAGATATCTTGTTTCTCAGCTATTTTCCTCCCCTAAACCTTGACTTTATCTTATTAAATTCATGCTGAATTTCAGAATTAGAAACAAAACAAACATTCTAACCTAAATTCAACACCACATTCTAAGGGAGATCTACGACTCAAAATAGAGGGAGCTTTCTCTGTAAACACAACAACATATATTTTCTTTGTTTTCTAATTTCTTTTAACTCTTCATCATATTCCAAATAAGTTTCAAGTTCCTCTCTGGACTTAACTTGAGAAATTGCATTTTCTGCCACAAATATCACATATTCATCACTTCCTTACCTAGCCTTAGCAGAAGTTAATCTAAAACTAGATCTGCAATGCCTCAGTACTCGATGCTCATTCCTGAAGGATGTCTTGGATCTTACAGCATAAATGAATTCTAAAGTCTTACGATCTGAAATATTCGCAAATGCTGTTTCGTATAAATATATGTGGAAACACTCACAGCCCCATACGACTGCCAGTGCTTTCTACTCGGTCAGTGAATATGTCTTTTCATTATCAGATAGACTCCAACTCACATAAATAATAATGTGCTCCTCGCCTCCTTAATTTTGGACCAGAACAGCACGAGTCCTACTGGAGATGCATCTACCACCAACTTGGTTGGCAATTAAGTAACCTAATATATCATGATAGGCGAGTGTAGCTTTCGGTTCTTTTAAGCTCTGAGATTTCTTTTCCCCCCCATCAAAGTTAACGCTGTTTTTCATCAACCTCTTAAATGACTGAAATTGTAGCCAAGTTAGGACGAAATATACCACTATAGGCTACTTGACCAAGAAAACTCCTAACTTCCTGTGCATTGTTTGGTTCACCACGGGCTTCAAGGAATGCCTTGACTATCTTATTAAATTCATGCTGAATTTCAGAATTAGAGACATAACAAACATTCAAACCTAATTTCAACACCACATTCTAAGGCAGATCTGCGACCAATATAGAGGGAGCTTTCCCTGTATACACAACAACATATATTTTCTTTGTTTTCTAATTTCTCTCAGCTTTTCATCATATTCCTAATAATTTTCAATATCCTTTCTAGACATTACTTGAAGAATTGCATTATTTGCCACAAATTTCACAATTCATTACCTCCTTTCCTAGCCTTAGCAAAAGTTAATCTAGAAATTGCTTCTGCAATGCAGGTTCTTCTTTTACGGTAAAAATAAAAAACCTGAGAAAAAATGATCACCAATTTTTATTTAGGGTTTAATGCCAGTACAGGTGCTGAGAACGTATCTCATATTCTTTATTCAAATAACTGAAGGGCCTTCACTTGGTCCTTCTCTTAGACCTCATGAAGAGAGGGGGATACTCACTTTTCTGATTGCAATTATAATAGAGGATCACAACCTGGATCCTAATATTTACACTGAAGAGTCTAGGAAAATCCCTTCCTCCTTGGTCTTTTATAGATGTATATCTCGTGGAGGTATATCCTTTTTTAAGTGATTATCCATTAGGAAGTCTATTTATATTGAGATGAAAGTATTTAGAGATTGCCTCCTTTCTTCTGCTGTAAAGACTTCATAATATTTTGTCCAATTCTATCTTTCAAGTTCCTAGTTTTATAATCATAAGAATGTTATCTCTCATTACAGGTTTTAAGAGAAGTTTCCCTACTCTATTCATTTCGGAAAAATATTATGACGTCATGCTATACGGAATATAAAATTATTAGAAATAATCTTTTGTCTAAATTTGCAGATATAAGAAAAGACTTGAGTTGCAATATTTGTTTGACTACTGACTTTAGTGATTGTAATACTTTACCATATTCTATGTCCTATTTACCCTACAAGCACTTTACTGTGATTACCTAATTGTGATTACCTAATTGTGTTTACGGGAAAGAGCCCAAAGCTCGTATGTGTGTGTGTGTGTGTGTGATTACCTAATTGTGTTTACGGGAAAGAGCCCAAAGCTCGTATCTTCCCGTCTCCTGATCGTGTGTGTGTGTGTGTGTGTGTGATAACCTAATTGTGCTTACGGGAAAGAGCCCAAAGTATCGTATCTTCCCGTCTCCTCATCAGTTCCATTTTGTACTTAGTGATACTTATCATACCTGTCCTTAAAACTATGGATTGAGTTAACATTAACTTCTTCCTCGCTTAGCCAATTCCAATTATCAACTACTCTTACACTAAAAAAGTACTTCCTTACATCCTGCAAACAAGTTTTCTTACGAAGCTTCAAACTATGATCTCTAGTTCTAGTGCCAGCCATATCAAAATATCGATCTCTATCCACTCTATCATAACCATATCCCCCCTCAATCTTCTAGCTTCGAGTGATGGTAAGTCTAACTCCCTCAGCTCTCATCATAACTGAGATTGCGTATTTCTGACACCAGTTTCGTGGCATGTCTTGGAACATTTTCCAGCTTAGCTACGTGCTTTTTCAAGCGCTGATTCCAAAAGGGGGCTGCATATTCAAGTTTTGACCTCACATAGGTTACATAAATATTTCTGAACATTTCCTTGTCCATGTGCCTGAAGGCTACCCTTACATTTTCTAAGAAATCATATGCTGCTCTTACTATCCCATTTATTTGCATTTTTGGAGACAAATATCCCAGTATGTTTACTCATAGATCTCTCTTATTCTCTGTCTCTTGAAGTTGAACTCCTGCCACCGAGTTGTCAAGCTTGGGCCTTCTTGCACTTGTACCCATTCTCATTACCTTACATATTGAAGTATTTAATTTCATTAGCCACTTTTCTGACCACTCATGCAGACTATTTAGATCTTCCTGAAGTTCTCTACCATTGTTATCATGTCTTACTTTCTTCACAATCTTTGCATCATCTGCAAACATATTCATGAATGAATTTACAGACTCGGGTTGGTCATTTACATATACAAGGAACAAAAGTGGCCCTAAAACTGAACCCTGTGGAACTCCACTACTAACTCTTCTCCATTCAGACAATGAGTGTCTTACTCTAACCCTCTGTTCCCTTCCTTCTAAGTAGGTTTTTATCCATTCCAAGGCATTTCCACCTATTCTAGCCATTGTTTGCAGCTTCTTAATAAGTCTCCCATGTGGGACAGTGTCAAATGCTTTCTGGAAGTCTAGGAATATGCAGTCTGCCCAGCCCTCTCTTTCCTGTAAGGTTCGGCTTACCTCATCATAAAATTCTAGTAAGTTTGTTACTGTTGATCTGCCTTCTGAAGCCATGTTGCTTCACTGACAAAAAGTTGAAGGATTCCAAGTGAAGAGAGATATGTTTCCATAGTAGTTTCTCCATAAATTGGCAAACTATGCTGTTCAAGGAAACTGGTCTATAGTTTAGAGCCGTATCCCTCCTTCCCATTTTAAAGATAGGTATCACCTTTGCTTGTTTCCAGCATCTTGGAATCTCTCCTGACTCCAGTAACTTTTTAAATATGATACTTAATGCCACAGATATTGAGTTTGCGCATTTTTTAAGTACATGAGGGGATATATCATCAGGACCTGTAGCTTTATGGACATCTAACTCCATAAGGGTGTGTGTGTGTGTGTGTGCCTTTGCATGTATTTATCATGCTGATCTTGGGATAAAAAAATCATGTAAATAATAAATGCAATTAGTTTGGGGTTTTCTCCACATAGTTAAGTTACCTTTAAAATTTTTTTTCTTGTATTTTTTCTTTCTTTACTTTTACCCTCCAGACTGGGGTTTCTAAAGCATGACATCATGGCCAACAAAATATACTCTTTTCTGACAATGTAGCTTAGTATGGATTACGGTTCTGTTTCTGCATTGGTATTCCAGCAACAGGTTGACCCATGAATGTCATGAGTTTTGCCCTTCATGGGCATATTCAATCGACAGTGGAGGTTTCATAATATGATATTTGAGGTGTGTGTGTGTGTTTTTTTTTTTTTTTTTTTTCTTCTTCAGTGAGTTGTAAATATACACCCATGGGTGATCGGGCCTGGTGGACTCGTTTGTTACTGTTATTGAATATGAGGTCAGTTGTGATATTTAAATAGCAAGAAACCTTCAAAACATTCTTGACAGGGTTAGGAGGATGTTTTCTTAGTTATGATATATGAGCCAAAACCTGTCAGGATGAGGAAATGCCAAATTTTATGTTGCTAGATAATGGGTCGTTCTTTAGGAGCTATTAGAATAAGCAAGCTTCTGACCTATTACCCTAACCTCTTCTATCGCTAACGTTTCGAAACTTTGCTCAATGCTGACCTCTTGAAACGTCTTGAATTTACCTCTTATCTCTGATCACCAATATGGCTTCCACAAGGCAAGATCCACTGGTGACCTTTTGTCCTATCTTACTCATGTATGGTCTTTTTCCCTGGGGAACTATGGGGAATCCTTTGCTATTGCCCTTGATATTTCTAAGGCTTTTTACAGAGTCTTGCACAAAAGACTGTTGGCCAAACTCCCTGCTTATGGCTTTACCCCTTCTCTTGTTTCTCTGATTTCCAATTTTCTTTTTGGCTGTTTTATTTATGTGGTTGTTGACTGTGCAACATCTAGCCCATTCCCTGTTACCAGTGGTGTTCCACAGGGCTCTATTCTTTTGCTTGCTCTGTTCCTTCCCTTCATCTACGATCTGCTTCAAGTCCCATCCTCGTCTTCTTTACGTCTTTGCCAATGATTGTACCCTTCATTTTTCCTCTTCCTTTTCTTCACAATATTCATTTCCTACTTGTAATCAGTCTCGTATCACTCCTCTTTCTACTCTCAAATCTGATTTGCTGAGGGTAGCTGAGTGGGGCACCCAAAATTTACTTAAATTTAATGCCACCAAGACAGTTTCTGGCTAGCTCTTTATCTTCCTCTCCTCCTGATAGCCCTATTGTTTTCAAAACTTACGAAATTTGCTCTCTTTATTTTATCAGTATATTAGGAATCCATATAGCCTCTAACTTGTCATTGAGGAATCACATCATCCAAACTTATAAATCTGTTTAAAAAAAAATGGGTGTTCTGTTTTGTTTTCGTCATTACTTTGACTCTTTGCAGTTACTTAAAATCCTTAATATTCTTATCCGTCCGTGCTTAGAATACTGCTTGCACATTTGGGGTGCTTCTTCTTATATTTATCTCCTTGATAGGGTTGAAACGTAGGCAGTCAGGCTGATTAATAACCCTTCTCTTACTTCTAATCTGGATTCTCTTTATCTGATGAGTTGGCGAGTTGCATCCCTTCCCCACTGCCGAAGCTGTGTAACACTCGCCAAGCGGCCTTGTCTCACAGGTACTGTGTTGAGATTTATAGCTTGCAGATTTGTCGGTGCTGCAATTGCCTCTTCTCATCTACCTCCAGACTCTGGAACTCTCTTCCTCCTTCTGTCTTTCCTAATTCTTATAACCTGTCCTCCTTCAAAGAGTGGATCTATCATCATATCAGGGCCTAATCTTACCATATCTTTAGGTCATCAGTACTTCGGCTATTCTTTCAGCCTGTCCTTTTCCTTTGTGTATTACTACCTTGTCTCTGCCTTGTCCTTAACCTATTTCCTTTCCTTCGTCATGGTGTTTTCTCGATGCCTGGGCCTTTACTGATGAGGGCAGTTTTCTTGGCTGTCCCAGTGTCTCACTCTTAAAGAAAGAAAATAAATCCCAGCTTCACTCCATCTGTGTCCACCCTCAAATGGGAACTTAGAGTGACACGTAAAACATGAAAAAAAAAAAAAGGAAAGGAAATTAAAAGCTAGTAGAGAAGTCTTAAATGCAATTTTTAAAATTGTAAGAGATGTAGCCTCTAAGCGCTAAATCTTTATGTAAAACAATTTAGCTCATTATGTAATTTTTTAACTTTTAATTATTTTTTTTTGCGTGGAAATTTGTTGTCAAAAGTAATATGTTACAACTCCGTTTTGTCTGTAAACAGAGTGTGCTTGGTACGAGATTCAGCTAAAAGCCTTCAGTGCTGAAGGAGAAGGAAAGGCTGCTGTTCAAGAAATCAGTATTCATCCTCCCATGCCAAATTCACCTATTGATCAGGTAAAAAATTTAATTCACTTTTACCCATATTGATAAAATCTCATAGCATGTACTTTTATAAGCCAAGCCTTTGGTGTAGTTTTATTTGAGAAACTTCAATTCAGGGTAAGATTTGCCATTTACTGTCAAATACATTATTTCTGAGGAAATCTTAGATACCTGCAACATGAACTGAATCTATCTACTAAAGCCTCTTTCTCACTTAGTTTTTATAGACATTTGTGGTAAACAGAAGCAAGGTTACCTATTTAGGAGTAATGTCAAACTCACTGCTTGTTTGAGTAAGACATGAAAGGGTAATGCGATTATGTCAAAGCTTCAAGTTTATGCAATATTTGACCACCTACGCTAAGTATACATACTATGAGTCAGCTACTACTTCTCTTGAGTGGCTCTAGCATACCCTGCAGATTGTTTGTTGCCAAAGACTTATCCTAAAGTTGATATTGATATACTTTTTGTGATTAGTATTTTGTATTTCATGATTATATTTGTACTCTTCTATATCATTACAAATTCAGTTACGATCTAGTTTATTGTAGGTCTGATTATGACAATAGATGTCAAAAAATTGCAGTAATGATATCGATATTCATGATTTGATGCTGGACTTCAACATATATATATATATATATATATATATATATATATATATATATATATATATATATATATATATATATATATATATATATATATTATATATATATTATATATATATTATATATATATTATATATATTATATATATATTATATATATATATATATATATATATATATATATATATATATATATATATATATATATATATATATATATATATATATATATATATATATATATATATATATATATATATATATATATATATATATATATATATATATATATATATATATATATATATATATATATATATATATATATATATATATATATATATATATATATATATATATATATATATATATATATATATATATATGCAAAGGTATATACAGTAATCCTTCCCTATATCGCGATTCACCTTCTGCGAATTCAGTGCATCGAGGGTTTTTATGGTGAGCATATGTATTTTATATTGCAGATTTTCTGGGTATATTATGGGAATTCACAATATGTGGAAATATTAAAATTTCCAGTATTTGCATTATTTTATTGATAAAAATAAGTATTTCCTAGCCTAAGAATTATAAAACAGTAAAAAATAGTAAAAAAACATAAATTTAAACATGTAACTCACAGTATTGCACCATATAAAATATGATACTGGTATCGGCATCTTGGAAAACGCAAAGGGTAGCACCTACTTGAGATAGTACATGGGATGCTATTGGCTATTGGTGGCTGATGGGTGGGAGACAACGAATCACAGAATTGTGTTCTGTATACTGGGGTCTGATTGGCTTTTTGATTGAAGCCTGATTCTCCCAGCATCTTCATTGTCTCGCCTCACCCATTCAGTTACTCACATGTGCGCCTTTCTCGTTGTGCCTCTTAATACGTTGTGCTTGTGTTTTTTGTGAAACTTTTCCTTGTGTATTTCAACCCCTGCAATGCCGCCCAAGCATCCTTCATCTTCTAAGGCTTCTGGGAGTGAGCCTAAGCGGCAAAGGAAGATGTTGAGCATATCAGATAAGGTAAACTGTTAGATATGCCGAAGAAAGGAAGAAGTTTCTCGGCTGTCAGCCGCCACTGGCTGTGCAGTATGTAGATGTCATCATCACGTCATTCACGGTAAGCTTACCCATCACGTTAATATAGCTTTACGCTTGCACGCTGTTATTTATGGTAAATTTCCCTGTCACATTCATATAAGTTTACGCTTGTGCACTGTTATTAATAAAGTAAAGGGTGAGTTGTTAACATTTCAGGTAGGGTTTATATAGTAAAGGTAAAAATAAATGTAAAGTACTTGTAATAAATATGGTGCTGCTACTTCGCGGATTTTCACCTTTCGCAGTTGGTCACGGAACCGAACCCCCGCAATAAACGAGAGATCACCATATATATATATATATATATATATATATATATATATATATATATATATATATATATATATATATATATATATATATATACCTTGCTCATTTTTACCGTGTTTTTTTAACCGCGAAATTGCAATAACACCCCCAAAAAATAATAGTAAAAAAATATGAAATTCGCAAATAATGCCCACGCAAAAAAAAATATATATTATTTTTCATTTTAGTAAAAAATCGACCGCCTCGGAGGCACTTTTCTGCCATCCTCCTCTTCTATCGCTTAATGCGATTGGATATTATGAAGAAAATTTAAAAAAACATTTAGAACAAACAGCAAACATATTTTCAATATAATATCATCAGGGAAATAGCATGTGAGGGTGTATCAGCAGATACAGAAGTAGCAAAACATTTGCCAATAGAGGTTCGTTCTCCCTCATCCTACTCCTCTTGTACCACTTAATGAGATCAAATATTATGAAGAAAATTGAAAAAAGCATTAAGAACAAACAGTAAACATACTTTCGATATAATATTGTCAGGGAAATAGCATGCGAGGGTTCATCAGCTGATAAGGAAGTGTGACAAAACATATGCATCCTCGTCCTCACTGCCACCATCAGTGTTGCCAGAATAGATGAATGAGAGAAATGATAAATATAGAAAATATACATGTAAGCTGGAAAGTTATTTCAAGTATCTTAAAGATGAAGTACATTTTTATTTCAATTACAGTACTACCATCTTGTAATTAATATATATCTTTAAATGTACTATGCATTTGAAAATATAAACATCTGCTTTATCTGGCTACACTGGCCACCATGCACGTCCCGGTGAAAGCCTGTTGTCAACGGCATAATATAGTGCATTAATTTGTTTGCTGTACAGTAAATCTGTATATCTTTTATACTCTTCACTATTTGCATGTTAATATAAATAACTACAAGTCTTTCTGCTTTGTTATGTATTTATAAAATATGTTTTTCTTATCTTATATCTTTGGTATAGTGTGTCTGGCCACCATGCACGTCCCAGTGTAAGCCTGTTGCCAACAGCATAATAGAGTGCATTAATTTGTTTACTGTATAGTAAATCTGTATAGCTTTTATACTCTACACTATTTGCATGTTAATATCAATAACTACCAGTCTTTCTGCTTTGTTATGTACTTATAAAATATGTTATACTTATATCTTTGGTATAGTGTGTCTGGCCACCATGCACGTCCCAGTGTAAGCCTGTTGCCACCGACATAATAGAATGCATTAATTTGTTTATTTACAGTAAATCTGTATATCTTTTACACTGTACACTATTTTCATGTTAATATAAATAACTACTGGTCTCTCTGCTTTGTAATATGTTTTACTTATCTTGTATCTTTGGCATAGTGTGTCTATGGATGGTTGTGGAATGAGATATGCCCTTTATCATTGCTTCCTATGGAAAATTACTAATTTTTTCGCGTGATTTTCCATTTACCCGTGACTTCTGAGAACCTATCTTGCGTTATTCGGAAAACTAGGTGTATATATATATATATATATATATATATATATATATATATATATATATATATATATATATATATATATATATATAGTACACCTAGTTCTTGGAATAATGCTAAGATAGGTTCCCAGAAGTGACGTGTAATATGAAAATCGCGTAATGTTACGAGTCATTTACCATAAGAAACAATGATAATGGGCATAGATATGTTTCACAACCATACATAGACACACTATGCCAAAGATATAAGATAAGTAAAACATATTTTATGAGTACATAGCAAAGCAGAAAGACCTATAGTTATTTATATTAACATGCAAAGAGTGTAGAGTATAAAAGATATACAGATTTACTGTACAGTAAACAAATTAATGCGTTCTATTATGCGGTGTGCAACAGGCATACACTGGGACATGCATGGTGGCGGTGGGCACGTAACTAAAGTGGTAGAAGAGGAGGAGGATGTGGGAAAACGAACCTCTTTCAGCAAACGTTTTTGCTTTCACACGCTTCTTCCCTGACGATATTATATGACAAGTTTGTTTGCTGTTTGTTCTTAATGCTTTTTTCCATTCTCTCCATAATATCCAATCGCATTAAGCGGTAGAAGAGGAGGAGGATGCGTGAGAACGAACCTCTATCTGCAAACGTTTTGCCGCCTTCGTATAAGTTGATGCACTCTCGCACGCTATTTCCTTGACGATATTACATGGCAAGTTTGTTTACTCTTTGTTCTTAATGCTTTTTTTCCATTCTCTCCGTAATATTCGATCACATTAAGTAATAGAAGAGGAGGAGGATGCGGGAGAACAAACCTCTATCCACGCACATTTTGCCGCCTTCATATCAGCTGATGCACTCTTGCACGCTATTTCCCTGACGATATTATATGGCAAGTTTATTTGCTGTTTGTTCTTAATGCTTTTTTTCCATTCTCTCCATAATGTCCGATTGCATTAAGCGGTAGAAGAGGAGGAGGATGCAGGATTACGAGCCTCTTATCTGCAAACGTTTTGCCGCTTCTGTATCAGCTGATGTGCTCTCGCACTCTTTTTCCCTGACGATATACACACCTTAACACAAACACAGTTAGAACAAGCGATATATCCCCGCAGTATGCTGGGTAAAGGGACGCTGCAGCACATGGCAGCATGGCGGAAAAGTGCCCCCAAGGCAGTCGATTATTTAATTAAATATAATTTGTTTCGAATTTGGGCAGGCGTTATTCGTGTATATCATATTTTTTTACTTATATTTTTTGGTGGCGTTATTCCAGTTTTGAGGATTTTAAGCACACGTAAAAAGCGAACTGAGTGTATATGTAGTGTTCAGGTAAAAATGAGTACTGTGCAGTACATACATATGCAGCACTATACAGTATTTAGGCTAAAGACATGTAACTTCTACAGTAAACATAAAGTATACAATATGAATGAATTTTAGTACTGTAATAATGATGTAATAATACTGTACAGTACAGTAATACATTCATTAATACAGTAGATATTGGAAAGTTTTTGTTCTGATCTGTGAAAGTTCGTAACTCTGTTGTTCATAAGTATGGGAGCTTCTGTATATATATATATATATATATATATATATATTTATATATATATATATATATATATATATATATATATATATATATATATATATATATATATATATATATATATATATATATATATATATATATATGCAAAATAAACTGTTATATCACATCACAATAGGAAGCAAAAAAAGGCCTATAAATAAAACACAAAAAGAAGCGAAGATGTACTATATATTACGACTGGACTCCAGTCCTATTCAGGTACAAAATGTACCTGAAGAGGACTGGAGTTCAATCGTAATATATAGTACATCTTCGCTTCTTTTTGTGTTTTATTTATGGGCCTTTTTTTTGCTTCATATATTATATATATATATATATATATATATATATATATATATATATATATATATATATATATATATATATATATATATATATATATATATATATATATATATATATATATATATATATATATATATATATATATATATATAGTGCTCCCTCGTTTATCGTGGGGGTTCGGTTCCGGGACTGGCTGCGAAAGGTGAAAATCTGCGAAGCAGGAGCACCATATGTACATAGGTATTTTACATTCATTTTTACCTTTACTGTATATATCCTCCATGCACTGTTAACAAACGACTCTTTTCTTTATTAATAACAGAGTGCAAGCGTAAATTTATATGAATGTGATAGGTAAGCTAACCGTGAATGAGGTGATGATGACGTGTACATACTCCACAGCCAATGACAGCTTTACGGCTGCTATTTGGGAGAGACGAATATGGTAATGGGGAGTTGCTGTCACTGTTTCTTCTTTTGTGCTAAGATGGTCTTGTAAGAAATAATGGCATCGTCAATAATATAATATTGCAGAAGGTCACCGAACGAACCATATTATCATCATGCTCCTGCGACAGTTGTTGGAGTTCTTTGGCCATGTTATACATGGCTGCCAGACGTTCGAGTGTAAGGCCATGTTCTTCGACTTCTTCGTGTGTTTCCTCTGGTTGTTCTTCTTCCTCTTCTTTGCCCGCTGATTTTGTCATTTCCTCTAAGTCTTCATCAGTCAAAGGCTGCGCGTGGCAGTCGATCAGTTCATTGACGTCTTCGTGAATCATATCTTTAAAGCCTTCTCCTCCTAGAAATGCAGCCAACTTCACAGCTATTACAACTGGCGAGTTATGGACTTTGTCAGAAGCGAATCCCTTGTAGTCGTAGATGACTTCGGGCCACAATTTCTTCCAGCTGGCATTGATTGTGGCCGGCTTCATCTCTTTGATTGCATTATGAATATTTTGAAGGCATGTAGCAATCGTGTAGTTACACCAGTACCTCTTCAGTACGAATGTTTTGTCCGCATCCATGGAGTCAGCCAGGTTCGTTAGGGCATTTCGTGTGTAGAGGGCCTTGAACGCACAGATAACGTCTTGATCCATAGGCTTAATCAGTGATGTCGTATTCGGTGGCAGGAACTCGACTTGAACACCGTCATATTGGAGATCAGTTGCGTAACCACCAGCATTATCCATCAAAAGAAGGACTTTAAATTGAAGGCCCTCCTCCGTAAGATACACTTTGACCTGATGGATAAAGCATTGGTGAAACTAGTCTGATGTGAGGCTTTTTGTGATTCATGCCTTAGAGTTATGCATCCAATACTCTAGCAGCAGATTCTTCTTTTTGTTCATTATAGCCCTAGGGTTCTTAGACTTGTAAATAAACCTGGGCTTTAACATGAAGCCCGCAGTAGTCCCGCACATGATGAGGGTAACGCGGTCTTTGTGAGCTTTAAATCCCGGGGCTTTAGCTTCTTCTTTGAAGAGAAAAGTGCGAGACGGCATTCTCTTTCAATATAACCCAGTCTCATCCATATTGAACACTTGATCAGGAGCATAGCCTGTCGTATAGTGTTATTCTAAGACTATACTTATTCTATAGGCAGCGAGGTCAGTGATAGAGATGCATCATTCTATTAACTGTAATCTATTTAGAGATAACTTGAACTTAATTTGTGCCTCAGAGCTCCCATTTCTATAGTTCCTGAACGTCACTTCCCGCCTCCTTAGGGGGAGGTTTCTCTTGGGACATAGGTTCTGCTCCCGGCAAGGACTGAGTTCTGACTAACAGACATGCTCTCTGTATGCCGTCCCCTGGTGGCGAGCTTTCGAGTGCGCACTCTGCCCTCTAGCGGCTATTGGCATCTATATGAGATGCCATACAACACACCCCACCACCACTCTGAAATATATCCCATATTTTGGACTAAGCATTACTTCTTTCAAAAGCCTATTAATTTTTTTAATGATCATTATTTTACAAAAAAATGGTGCAGAACTATCTAATGAACTAACTTATGAAGCTATTACAATCTCATATAGTTATCTAAACAGATCACAGGAATATCAAAATTACTCTGCAAAAAAATACTGACAAAAGAAAAATATGTTCCTTATGATAAGCATTCTAATGAAAGGCAAAATATAAAAATTAAGTATTCACAATTGCAATATAGCTAGTAAGCATTGACAAAATGATTTAAGAACAAAGCTAATTAAGCTATTACATTACTCAAATAATATACATTTGGATATGATATATGCAAAATATTTACTAAAATAAAACATTTGTCATGGTGTGAAAAGAGAGTTAAAAATATTCACAATTACAATATGTAACTACTATTCAAGGACAAAATGATATAGAAGAAACTAAATGAACATAATTACATTACTTAAATAATATAAAATTCAGTTGGATGTAATATCATTAAATATTCAATCATGACTTAACAATGATAATAGTTAAACAGAAAAACTTAACATCACAATTACAATCTGTAACTACTGTTCAATGACAAAACGATATAGGAGAAACCAAATGAACATAGTTACGTTACTTAAATAATATAAAATATAGTTGAGTATGATTTTCTATTATAGGGATATTCAATTCCCTTTTTTAATTTTTTTACATTCTAGAATTTATTATATGTATGAGAACTTTTTATTCCCCCTTTCTCATTTTTAATTTTTGGGGATTTTCATTTCCCCAGCCCCTCCCCACCCATTATTGCTAGGACTTGGGATTTCTATAACCCATTTTCCTGGGACCCCCACCATTCACTTTGAGGTAGGCCCGGGTTGTAACAACGTACCGCGAATCCTTTTTTTCTTGAGATGGGCCGGACAAAAGGAGGGCGCCGATGCATCTGCTGGAAACCCCTCCCAACTGCGTTTCTGCAACTCTTGAGGTGGTCCTAGGACCACGTCTCACGCCACCTCCCCAATGAGGTGCATCTCCCTCCAGCTGAAAAATATGAACATAGCCTGGAGTAGATTCTAGGGCTGGAAATTAGGGCCTAATGTCGCTCATACAAATGCAAGAAAGAATACATATGTCCTCTTAGTACAACCAATGGCCATATGTCTGCATTCAGAGGGTATACTTCGCCTCCTCTGCATCTGCTGGCACTTGCAATCTCTCCCATGGGTAAAAGGGACTGGTTTGTGAAAATAAAATTTAAAATTGCAGGTCGGGGCTGCCTGGAAATAGGGTGGTAATTGAAAGTATGTGTCTACGCCTTTAGATTATAATTCCAAGATACTTGGGACTTAGCTGAGTAACTGATACATAACATTAGTATACTATAGATATCTAAATGAAAAGTAATGAAATGCTGAGAACAGCCACTAAAGAAATCTTCTTATTAGCAGTGACTACAGTAACGAAAGCATGAATTCAAGATAAAAAGAATACAAATAATTTGGTTACTGCTGATAGCATTTACTAAAATACTAATTATGCAAAAGGCCATTGAGTGATAGCAACAATAACAGCCAATATAATAATCATAATGATTGTAATCATGATGAAAATAAGAATAATAAAAGTTAAATAAACATACTAAATCAGGAATAGCAGTATATATGCAATTGAGACTGGCATTTTGATGTAAAAACAGAGTTCTGTACTTATTTTTCATAATAGTGCTCATTCTAGCACAGTCTCTTTTACTATTCGAATTCCTGCAGTGTATATATATATATATATATATATATATATATATATATATATATATATATATATATATATATATATATATATATATATATATATGTGAATCATTTTTTTTACCCCGACCGGGACTCGAACCTAGGACTTATGATTACTAAGTCAAGGCGCTACCACTACACCACAGAAGGTTAAAAGGAATCCAACCTTATAGCTTATATCTGCTATACTTCGGAATGAACGCATTCTAACTGAATGCCACTATGTTCATATTACAGATTCCCCAACCTCACTCGTGGCTTCATTTTAGCATTTAATTCAAATCCCAATCTCATTCGTGCCATGAAATTATGAAATAAGCACATTACATATGTGAAAACATGAATCATTTTTTTTTTTTTACCCCGACCGGGACTCGAACCTAGGACTTATGATTACTAAGTCAAGGCGCTACCACTACACCACAGAAGGTTAAAAGGAATCCAACCTTATAGCTTATATCTGCTATACTTCGGAATGAACGCATTCTAACTGAATGCCACTATGTTCATATTACAGATTCCCCAACCTCACTCGTGGCTTCATTTTAGCATTTAATTCAAATCCCAATCTCATTCGGGCCATGAAATTATCAAATAAGCACATTACATATGTGAAAACATGAATAATTTTTTTTACCCCGACCGGGACTCGAACCTAGGACTTATGATTACTAAGTCAAGGCGCTACCACTACACCACGGAAGGTTAAAAAGAATCCAACCTTATAGCTTATATCTGCTATACTTCGGAATGAATGCATTCTAACTGAATGCCACTATGTTCATATTACAGATTCCCCAACCTCACTCGTGGCTTCATTTTAGCATTTAATTCAAATCCCAATCTCATTCGGGCCATGAAATTATCAAATAAGCACATTACATATGTGAAAACATGAAATTTTTTTTTTTTTTTACCCCGACCGGGACTCGATCCTAGGACTTATGATTACTAAGTTAAGGCGCTACCACTACACCACAGAAGGTTAAAAGGAATCCAACCTTATAGCTTATATCTGCTATACTTCGGAATGAACGCATTCTAACTGAATGCCACTATGTTCATATTACAGATTCCCCAACCTCACTCGTGGCTTCATTTTAGCATTTAATTCAAATTCCAATCTCATTCGGGCCATGAAATGATCAAATAAGCACATTACATATGTGAAAACATGAATCATTTTTTTTTGCCCCGACCGGGACTCGAACCTAGGACTTATGATTACTAAGTCAAGGTGCTACCACTACACCACAGAAGGTTAAAAGGAATCCAACCTTATAGCTTATATCTGCTATACTTCGGAATGAACGCATTCTAACTGAATGCCACTATGAGTCATGTTTTCACTTATGTAATGTGCTTATTTGATAATTTCATGGCCCGAATGAGATTGGGATTTGAATTAAATGCTAAAATGAAGCCACGAGTGAGGTTGGGGAATCTGTAATATGAACATAGTGGCATTCAGTTAGAATGCGTTCATTCCGAAGTATAGCAGATATAAGCTATAAGGTTGGATTCCTTTTAACCGTCTGTGGTGTAGTGGTAGCGCCTTGACTTAGTAATCATAAGTCCTAGGTTCGAGTCCCGGTCGGGGTAAAAAAAAATGATTCATGTTTTCACATATGTAATGTGCTTATATATATATATATATATATATATATATATATATATATATATATATATATATATATATATATATATATATATATATATATATATATATATATATATATATATATATATATATATATATATATATATATATATATATATATATATATATATATATATATATATATATATATATATATATATATAGTAAGGAAGCCCATCAGTGAAACAAAACTTATAAAACAATGCTATATTTTGGATCCTAACTGGATCCCTTCTCAAGCACAACTGTGAAAAAATAACAAAGGTGGAGGAAACGTAAACAAAAGGACACATGAGACCTGAGGGATTAAATTTTTTTTATGATAATAGGACAGGCCTAATCCAAACGAATTACCCTCAATCAAAGAAGCCGCCAAGATCATTAAATCATTAACAAAGGAAAATGTAAATCCTTGAAATGATAATAGATCTGAAAGAAGATAACCCCCCCAAAATTTTTTATAATAAAAAAAAAATTTAATAAATATGCACATCAAGATATATACTTAAAACAACATCTGTACACATCCCCATATACAGGAGCAGGTATAATGATATCCATATATAAATACTAATACAGTCAAAATACACAATAACGACTACAATCTGGTTGGGGGTTTATCTTGAGGGATAACTTCGTTGAGGCAGCGCTTCAGGAGGGCTTTATCAATTATGTAAGGGGTCCATTGCCCCCTAGATAGATTGAAATTGTCCTTCATTTCAATGAGGGAACATTTCATAATTTTCCGTTTGAATTGACAAGTACTTAAATAGCATAGTGGCACCACTCCAATCAATCCAATGATTTTGTTCATTGATGTGGGTAAAAAGAGCCGAAGTTTCTTGATTATATCTTACTGCTCTCGTGTGTTCTAAGACTCTCTGGGGTAGAGAGCGGCCTTATGTGCGTCTTATGTGCACTTTTATAGTTATCATGAAGAAAAAGTAAAATTAGGTATAGCTTAAAATTTATTCCTTAGATCCCTCCAGATTTGCAGCGCTAACTATTAAGAACATGAAATTCAAGCGGTTTATTCTCAGCTTGACCAACTTTGTTATCCTCCCTTTTTCGTAGACAAAACTCTGCAGAAAGCTAAACAGGTTTTTTACAATCCTCACTGGACCCCTTAAGAGAATAATTTCAACAAAATCCTCCTTCCTTTTCACCAAAAGCTAGGTGTCATAAATGATACCTTAGGTAAACAGTCCCCATTTACTTTTAACCATCCCATCACTTTAAGAAAAGAATTAGTTAACGTTAGCCAAAACAAAAAAGAAGTTAATGCAGGAGTATACCAAATAAGATGTAATGATCCTTTAGAGTGTACATAGGACAAACAGGCCAGTCTCTATCCCAGAGAGTCTTAGAACACTAGAGAGAAGTAAGATATAATCATGAAAATTCGGCTCTTTTTACCCACATCAATGAACATAATCATCGGATTGATTGGAGTGGTGCCACTATGCTATTTAAAAGTACTTGTCAATTCAAATGGAAAATTATGGAATCTTCCTTCATTGAAATGAAGGACAATTTCAATCTATCTTGGGGGCAATGGACCCCTGACATAATTGATAAAGCCCTCCTGAAGCGCTGCCTCAACGAAGTTATCCCTCAAGATAAACCCCCAACCAGATTGTAGTCGTTATTGTGTATTTTGACTGTATTAGTATTTATATATGGATATCATGTCTGCTCCTGTATATGGGGATGTGTGTGCATATTTATTAATATTTTTTTTTTAATTAAATTTTTTTGGGGAGTTATCTTCTTTCAGATCTATTATCATTTTAAGGATTAACATTTTCCTTTGTTAATGATTTAATGATCTTGGCGGCTTCTTTGATTGAGGGTAATTCATTTGGATTAGGCCTGTCCTATTATCATAAAAAAATATTAATCCCTCAGGTCTCGTGTGTCCTTTTGTTTATGTTTCCTCCACCTTTGTTATTTTTTCTCAGTTGTGCTTGAGAAGGGATCCAGTTAGGATCCAAAATATAGCATTGTTTTATAAGTTTTGTTTCACTGATGGGCTTCCTTACTGTGCTGTATGTTAACAGTTTTTAATTATATATATATATATATATATATATATATATATATATATATATATATATATATATATATATATATATATATATATATATATATATATATATATATATATATATATATATATATATATATATATATATATATATATATATATATATATATATATATATATATATATATATATATATATATATATATATATATATATATATATATATATATATACCTTGGCTGTTTCCCCCTTAAATTGGGGGGTAGCCGACATCAAAAAAGGAAAACAGTTTGGGGAGAAGTTATTCATATATATATATATATATATATATATATATATATATATATATATATATATATATATATATATATATATATATATATATATATATATATATATATATATATATATATATATATATAGTCATCAACCTTCTGGTTGCCCAATTTTTCAGTGAGAGTTTTATCTATTTTCCAAAACTGTTTCAATATGTGGCAGAAAAACTCATATAATAATCAGTTCAACCTATGTCTTATCAGTATTTATGCAATAGCAGCATGCATCAAATGTCATAAAACTTGGGCACATTTATCATCTAGCAAATTTGCAAAAGAATCTAAAAAAATCAATAATTGTAATACTTTATCAACATAAAGGATGCGAATCTCTGAATGATTCTTCATTTTTTTTTCTAGCTGCAGTATATACATTATTTGTACGAAAGAATATGCTAATGAGATAAAATAAAACTTTGAAGTTTTAGCCATGATAATGTTTGTCACAATTATTTCAGCTTGGTCATGAAGAAGGGAGTGTAAACTCACAAGAAATGACAAGAATGTCACACAGTCGTTTCCTGTATTTGAAAGAGACGAAGTCGATCCAGAAACCGAAAGACAGGGGAGGAACAGCGCCTACATGCAAAACTCCCCGCAAAAGCTAGCCATTTGAAGTACAGAAGACAGATATTGAGCAGTAATTTTGGGTAGGAAAAGGAAAGAGAGAAAAAAGAAGGTAGTTAAATACCTACCCGATCATAAGTATATAACTCGCCCCTGTCTCTTGAGGTAATTCTGTTAAATAGTCACTCGAAAAATTTGAATTTGAGTTCGTAGAAGAATATATCTTTTTCTTTCTTTCTTTCCTCCCACAGGTAGGGATTTTAGCCTGTCAGTGCGGAGCATCTTCCATTGATGCTCCTATTGGGTTCACGTGCAGAGAAATATAATGTCCGGCTTGCAAGGCCTGTCGACATCAGTTTTTGGTCGACGGCTTTCAAAAATTTAAGAGCTACCCTCATCCGCCACCTTAACAGATTATGAAACTTAAGCAAAATTCATTTTATTATGTTGCAAATGAAATATTATTTCTAATTATGTTACTGCATACACCGAGTGAAACTTTTTATATTCTTTTCAGATACACGTTTTTTGTATATTTTTTTTGTTGAAGTATATATCATTTTCATGTGATAATTATAACATTTCGAAGAGATAAAGATATTAAAGGTTTTGAAAAGCTTATCTAGAGATAATTATTGTTAATTACTATCATTGTCATGAAATTTATAATTACAATTGAGCTAATTAAGCTGAGCTTCTCAAGAGCTTATATTTTGAGTTTGAAATTTAAAATAATGATACTTAAGTCCTTTTAAGTCGTTTATTAAGAAAGGGTAATCGTAATTTTGTTGATAGTTGGAATAAAAAATAAAAACAAGGAAATTCCCTTGAGATATCAGCTTTAGTGTAAAATACTGTTAATTAACAATTCTTCTTAAGCTTCCAAGAGTTTCATATTTATTTAAATATAATTATCACATATGATTGTAGTAGTTTTTTTAATTTCCTCAGAGATATGTTAACTTATAGCGAGTATGTACTTCAACTCAACCCTCTGAGTTATAAAAAGAGAAAAGATTGCCATAATAGACAAGGATGTGTATGCTTATTTCACTAAAGTCATTTGCAATGTTAAACAGAAAAAGAATGGATTTATAAGAACATAAGTTAGTTCCTGGGTTCATCCAGTGAGGACGTGCTTCCAGTAGCTCTAATCTTGACCATACTTAGTAAAATGGAGAGTGGTGGTGTTCTTTGTGCTGGTGGTGTTAGTGGTAGTGGTGTTGGTGGTGG
>JAXCGZ010017748.1:25000-35000 GCA_037179515.1 Halocaridina rubra | reverse complement strand
AAGCACATGAGGGGATATGTCATCAGGACCTGTAGCTTTATGAACATCTAAATCCATCAGGGCTTTGCATACCACTGTGGCTGTAAGGTTGATGTTCTCTAATACCGGCCCTTGAGCTTCTATCACTGCAATCTGAGGGGGTGGGGTATTTTCTACTGTAAATACTGACTGAAACTCCTTGTTCAATTCTTTGCAGATCTCTTCATCCGCCTCAGTGATGCTTCCATCCGCTCTCTTTAGCCTTAAAACCTGTTCTTTTACCTTCAGTTTTCCTCTGATAAAGCTGTGGAAAAGCTTGGGATTTTCTTTAGCCTTCCTGGTGATGTCCCTCTCATAGTCTCTCTCTGCCTCTCTCCTTTTACTTAGGTAGTCATTTCTTGCTCTTTTGTAGGTTTGCCAGGCATTTATGTTTTTTCTCCTCCTATACCTTTTCCAGCATTTGTCTCTCCACTCCTTAGCTCTTTTACACCCATTATCGAACCATTTCTCTCTGGCATGAATTACACCTACTTTGGTGACAGGTATGCAGCAATCTACTATCTTCCCATATTTCTCACAAAAGATGTCATACATTTCTTGTACAGATTTGTTGTAAAATAAGGTTCTCCAGTCAATAACTGCAAAAAGCTCATTCATTTTGATGTAATCTCCTTTCGGATAGTTCCTCCTCATGTCCTCAGTGCCTCTACTCTCAGGAAGAATATCTTCAATGATATACTCCATCAACAACACACAGTGGTCACTCTTTCCAATTGGTGGTTCATACTCAATTTTTTCAATATCCAACACATTATCTGTGAACACTAGATGTGTGTGTGTGTGTGTGTGTGTGTGTGTGTGTGTGTGTGTGTGTGTGTGTGTGTGTGTGATTACCTAATTACCTAATTGTGTTTACGGGAAAGAGCCCAAAGCTCGTATCTTCCCGTCTCCTGATCGCTTCCATTTTATACTTAGTGATACTAATCATACCTGTCCTTAAAACTATGGAGTGAGATAGCATTAACTACCTCCTCGCTTAGCCAATTCCAATTATGTGTGTGAATACCTAATTGTGATTACCTAATTGTGCTTACGGGAAAGAGCCCAAAGCTCGTATCTTCCCGTCTCCTGATCGCTTCCATTTTATACTTAGTGATACTTATCATACCTGTCCTTAAAACTATGGATTAAGATAGCATTAACTACCTCCTCGCTTAGCCAATTCCAATTATCAACTACTCTTACACTGAAAAAGTATTTCCTTACATCCTGCGAAGAAGTTTTCTTACCAAGCTTCAAACTATGACCTCTAGTTCTAGAGCCAGCCATATCAAAATATCGATCCCTATCCACTCTATCATAACCATGAAGGAATTTAAAGACTGTCACCATATCCCCCCCTCACTCTTCTAGCTTCGAGTGATGGTAAGTCTAATTCCCTCAGCCTCTCATCATAACTGAGATTGCGTATTTCTGGCACCAGTTTCGTGGCATGTCTTTGAACTTTTTCAAGCTTAGCTATGTGCTTTTTCAAGTGCGGATTCCAAAAGGGGGGTGTATATTCCAGTTTTGGCCTCACATAGGTTACATAAATATTTCTGAACATTTCCTTGTCCATGTGCCTGAAGGCTACCCTTACATTTGATAAGAATGCATATGCTGCCCTTACTATGCCATTTATATGTATTTCTGGAGACAAATCTGCCAGTATGTTTACTCCTAGATCTCTCTCATTTTCTGTCTCTTGAAGTTGTGTGTGTGTGTGTGTGTGTGTGTGTGTGTGTGTGTGTGTGTGTGTGTGTGTGTGTGTGTGTGTGTGTGTGTGTGTGTGTGTGTGTGTGTGATTACCTAATTGTGATTACCTAATTGTGTTTACGGGAAAGAGCCCAAAGCTCGTATCTTCCCGTCTCCTGATCGCTTCCATTTTAGACTTAGTGATACTTATCGTACCTGTCCTTAAAACTATGGATTGAGATAGCATTAACTACCTCCTCGCTTAGCCAATTCCAATTATCAACTACTCTTACACTGAAAAAGTATTTCCTTACATCCTGCAAACAAGTTTTCTTACGAAGCTTCAAACTATGACCTCTAGGCCTAGAGCCAGCCATATCGAAATATCGATCCCTATCCACTCTATCATAACCATGAAGGAATTTAAAGACTGTCACCATATCCCCACTCAATCTTCTAGCTTCGAGTGATGGCAAGTCTAATTCCCTCAGCCTCTCATCATAACCGAGATTGCGTATTTCTGGCACCAGTTTCGTGGCATGTCTTTGAACTTTTTCAAGCTTAGCTATGTGCTTTTTCAAGTGCGGATTCCAAAAGGGGGCTGCATATTCCAGTTTTGGCCTCACATAGGTTACATAAATATTTCTGAACATTTCCTTGTCCATGTGCCTGAAGGCTACCCTTACATTTGATAAGAATGCATATGCTGCCCTTACTACGCCATTTATATGTATTTCTGGAGACAAATCTGCCAGCATGTTTACTCCTAGATCTCTCTCATTTTCTGTCTCTTGAAGTTGTACTCCAGCCACCGAGTAGTCAAGCTTGGGCCTTCTTGCACTTGTACCCATTCTCATTACCTTATATTTTGAGGTATTGAATTTCATTAGCCACTTTTCTGACCACTCATGCAGATTATTTAGATCCTCCTGAAGTTCTCTACCATTGTTCTCGTTTTTTACTTTCTTCACAATCTTTGCATCATCTGCAAACATATTCATGAATGAATTTACAGACTCTGGTAGGTCATTTACATATACAAGGAACAAAAGTGGCCATAAAACTGAACCCTGTGGAACTCCACTACTAACTCTTCTCCATTCAGACACTGAGTGTCTTACTCTAACCCTCTGTTCCCTTCCTTCTAAGTAAGTTTTTATCCATTCCAAAACATTTCCACCTATTCTAGCCATTGAGTGCAGCTTCCTAATAAGTCTCCCATGTGGAACAGTGTCAAACGCTTTCTGGAAGTCTAGCAATATGCAATCTGCCCAGCCCTCTCTTTCCTGTAAGATTTGGCTTACCTCATCATAAAATTCTAATAAGTTTGTTACTGTTGATCTACCTTCTCTGAAGCCATGTTGCCTCACTGACAAAAAGTTGAAGGATTCCAAGTGAAGAGAGATATGTTTCCTTAGTAGTTTCTCCATAACTTTGCAAACTATGCTGGTCAAGGAAACTGGTCTATAGTTCAGAGCCGTATCCCTCCTTCCCTTTTTGAAGATAGGTATCACATTTGCTTGTTTCCAGCATCTTGGAATCTCCCCCGACTCCAGTGACTCCTTAAATATGATACTTAGTGCCACTGATATTGTGTTTGCGCATTTTTTAAGCACATGAGGGGATATGTCATCAGGACCTGTAGCTTTATAAACATCTAAATCCATCAGCGCTTTGCATACCTCTGTGGCTGTAAGGTTGATGTTCTCTAATACCGGCCCTTGAGCTTCTATCACTGCAATCTGAGGGGGTGGCGTATTTTCTACTGTAAATACTGACTGAAACTCCTTGTTCAATTCTTTGCAGATCTCTTCGTCCGTCTCAGTGATGCTTCCATCCGCTCTCTTTAGCCTTAAAACCTGTTCTTTTACCTTCAGTTTTCCTCTGATAAAGCTGTGGAAAAGCTTGGGATTTTCTTTAGCCTTCCTGGTGATGTCCCTCTCATAATCTCTCTCTGCCTCTCTCCTTTTACTTAGGTAGTCATTTCTTGCTCTTTTGTAGGTTTGCCAGGCATTTATGTTTTTTCTCCTCCTATACCTTTTCCAGCATTTGTCTCTCCACTCCTTAGCTCTTTTACACCCATTATCGAACCATTTCTCTCTGGCATGAATTACACCTACTTTGGTGACAGGTATGCAGCAATCTACTATCTTCCCATATGTCTCACAAAAGATGTCATACATTTCTTGTACAGATTTGTTGTAAAACAAGGTTCTCCAGTCAATAACTGCAAAAAGCTCATTCATTTTGATGTAATCTCCTTTCGGATAGTTCCTCCTCATGTCCTCAGTGCCTCTACTCTCAGGAAGAATATCTTCAATGATATACTCCATCAACAACACACAGTGGTCACTCTTTCCAATTGGTGGTTCATACTCAATATTTTCAATATCCAACACATTATCTGTGAACACTAGATCAAGTAGTGATGGCTCATCCCCACCCCTGGCTCTTGTTGGTTCCATTACATGTTGGTGTAGGAAATTCCCTTGTACGCAATCTAGGAATCTTGCCCCGAATGAGTCCTCACCACTGTGTGGGTCAAGATTTATCCAATCTATCTCTTTATGATTAAAGTCTCCCATAATCAAAATCCTACATTTTTTCTCCCGTGCCATGTTAACAACTGAGTTTATGACTTCAATAGTACCTATATGACTTTCCTCATAAATTTCAAGCCTATTTTGGTTCCTTGGTGGGTTGTATACAACAGTTATTATAATGCTCTCTGACCCAGTATTTATGCGAGCAACAAGAAATTCCCTGAACTCACTTTCTATAGCCAAGTTTATTTCTTCAACTTGAATCCTCTCACTTATGAGCAGTGCTATCCCTCCACCAGTCCTCTCAGATCTTTCAACCCTTAGTATTCTGAAGCCCTTAGGAAAAACTGTGACACTGTTTATGTCCTCACTCAACTTAGTCTCTGTAATTGCTACTATATCTGCCTTACTGTTGTGAATCCTATCTTTTAATTCTACTGCCTTACCAGCTAATCCATCAGCATTTGTGTATAACAATCTTAATGAAGCCCCATCCCCTGATCTTCTGTCATTATCTTCTTTATCTCCCCTTTGTCTGGAAGTATTCTGTAACGAAATTTTTTCTTCTCTTCTTCATTTCTTTCATCATTTAACCTTCTTGCCTCTTGCAACAAGTTTTTGATCTTTCCCATCTCTTCCTGTGTTCTGTATCGTCTAATGAACACTTCTTTGCATTCTTGAAGGTCTTTTAGACTTTTTTTTCTCAACAATATTTCCCTACATGTGTGTGTGTATGTGTGTGTGTGTGTGTGTGTGTGTGTGTGTGTGTGTGTGTGTGTGTGTGTGTGTGATTACCTAATTGTGATTACCTAATTGTGTTTACGGGAAAGAGCCCAAAGCTCGTATCTTCCCGTCTCCTGATCGGTTCCATTTTTAGACTTAGTGATACTTATCATACCTGTCCTTAAAACTATGGATTGAGATAGCATTAACTACCTCCTCGCTTAGCCAATTCCAATTATCAACTACTCTTACACTGAAAAAGTATTTCCTTACATCCTGCAAACAAGTTTTCTTCCGAAGCTTCAAACTATGACCTCTAGTTCTAGAGCCAGCCATATCGAAATATCGATCCCTATCCACTCTATCATAACCATGAAGGAATTTAAAGACTGTCACCATATCCCCCCTTACTCTTCTAGCTTCGAGTGATGGCAAGTCTAATTCCCTCAGCCTCTCATCATAACCGAGATTGCGTATTTCTGACACCAGTTTCGTGGCATGTCTTTGAACTTTTTCAAGCTTAGCTATGTGCTTTTTCAAGTGCGGATTCCAAAAGGGGGCTGCATATTCGAGTTTTGGCCTCACATAGGTTACATAAATATTTCTGAACATTTCCTTGTCCATGTGCCTGAAGGCTACCCTTACGTTTGATAAGAATGCATATGCTGCCCTTACTACGCCATTTATATGTATTTCTGGAGACAAATCTGCCAGTATGTTTACTCCTAGATCTCTCTCATTTTCTGTCTCTTGAAGTTGTACTCCAGCCACCGAGTAGTCAAGCTTGGGCCTTCTTGCACTTGTACCCATTCTCATTACCTTACATTTTGAGGTATTGAACTTCATTAGCCACTTTTCTGACCACTCATGCAGATTATTTAGATCCTCCTGAAGTTCTCTACCATTGTTCTCGTTTTTTACTTTCTTCACAATCTTTGCATCATCTGCAAACATATTCATGAATGAATTTACAGACTCTGGTAGGTCATTTACATATACAAGGAACAAAAGTGGCCCTAAAACTGAACCCTGTGGAACTCCACTACTAACTCTTCTCCATTCAGACACTGAGTGTCTTACTCTAACCCTCTGTTCCCTTCCTTCTAAGTAAGTTTTTATCCATTCCAAGACATTTCCACCTATTCTAGCCATTGATTGCAGCTTCCTAATAAGTCTCCCATGTGGAACAGTGTCAAACGCTTTCTGGAAGTCTAGGAATATGCAATCTGCCCAGCCCTCTCTTTCCTGTAAGATTTGGCTTACCTCATCATAAAATTCTAATAAGTTTGTTACTGTTGATCTTCCTTCTCTGAAGCCATGTTGCCTCACTGACAAAAAGTTGAAGGATTCCAAGTGAAGAGAGATATGTTTCCTTAGTAGTTTCTCCATAAGTTTGCAAACTATGCTGGTCAAGGAAACTGGTCTATAGTTCAGAGCCGTATCCCTCCTTCCCTTTTTGAAGATAGGTATCACATTTGCTTGTTTCCAGCATCTTGGAATCTCCCCCGACTCCAGTGACTCCTTAAATATGATACTTAGTGCCACTGATATTGTGTTTGCGCATTTTTTAAGCACATGAGGGGATATGTCATCAGGACCTGTAGCTTTATGAACATCTAAATCCATCAGCGCTTTGCATACCTCTGTGGCTGTAAGGTTGATGTTCTCTAGTACCGGCCCTTGAGCTTCTATCACTGCAATCTGAGGGGGTGGGGTATTTTCTACTGTAAATACTGACTGAAACTCCTTGTTCAATTCTTTGCAGATCTCTTCGTCCGTCTCAGTGATGCTTCCATCCGCTCTCTTTAGCCTTAAAACCTGTTCTTTTACCTTCAGTTTTCCTCTGATAAAGCTGTGGAAAAGCTTGGGATTTTCTTTAGCCTTCCTGGTGATGTCCCTCTCATAATCTCTCTCTGCCTCTCTCCTTTTACTTAGGTAGTCATTTCTTGCTCTTTTGTAGGTTTGCCAGGCATTTATGTTTTTTCTCCTCCTATACCTTTTCCAGCATTTGTCTCTCCACTCCTTAGCTCTTTTACACCCATTACCGAACCATTTCTCTCTGGCATGAATTACACCTACTTTGGTGACAGGTATGCAGCAATCTACTATCTTCCCATATTTCTCACAAAAGATGTCATACATTTCTTGTACAGATTTGTTGTAAAATAAGGTTCTCCAGTCAATAACTGCAAAAAGCTCATTCATTTTGATGTAATCTCCTTTCGGATAGTTCCTCCTCTTGTCCTCAGTGCCTCTACTCTCAGGAAGAATGTCTTCAATTATATACTCCATCAACAACACACAGTGGTCACTCTTTCCAATTGGTGGTTCATACTCAATATTTTCAATATCCAACACATTATCTGTGAACACCAGATCAAGTAGTGATGGCTCATCCCCACCCCTGGCTCTTGTTGGTTCCATTACATGTTGGTGTAGGAAATTCCCTTGTACGCAATCTAGGAATCTTGCCCCAAATGAGTCCTCACCACTGTGTGGGTCAAGATTTATCCAATCTATCTCTTTATGATTAAAGTCTCCCATAATCAAAATCCTACATTTTTTCTCCCGCGCCATGTTAACAACTGAGTTTATGACTTCAATCGTACCTATATGACTTTCCTCATAAATTTCAAGCCTATTTTGGTTCCTTGGTGGGTTGTATACAACAGTTATTATAATGCTCTCTGACCCAGTATTTATGCGAGCAACAAGAAATTCCCTGAACTCACTTTCTATAGCCAAGTTTATTTCTTCAACTTGAATCCTCTCACTTATGAGCAGTGTTATCCCTCCACCAGTCCTCTCAGATCTTTCGACCCTTAGTATTCTGAAGCCCTTAGGAAAAACTGTGACACTGTTTATGTCCTCACTCAACTTAGTCTCTGTAATTGCTACTATATCTGCCTTACTGTTGTGAATCCTATCTTTTAATTCTACTGCCTTACCAGCTAATCCATCAGCATTTGTGTATAACAATCTTAATGAGGCCCCATCCCCTGATCTTCTGTCATTATCTTCTTTATCTCCCCTTTGTCTGGAAGTATTCTGTAACGAAATTTTTTCTTCTCTTCTTCATTTCTTTCATCATTTAACCTTCTTGCCTCTTGCAACAAGTTTTTTATCTTTCCCATCTCTTCCTGTGTTCTGTATCGTCTAATGAACACTTCTTTGCATTCTTGAAGGTCTTTTAGACTTTTTTTTCTCAACAATATTTCCCTACATGTCTCCCCTCTCTCAAAGGTTACTTTTGTTGGTCTCGGCTTTCCTTCCCTTGAATATTTACCTAGTTGGTGTATGTTTACAATATCCTCAGGACCACATACTACTCCAAGCTTTCTTATCAGGTCTACAACGTTAGCTTTATTTTCTTCAAGTCTCCCCTGCCATGTTGGCTCCTGGGATTCACTTATGCCTGAGATTACCACTGTCTTCTCCTTATCAAGTGCCTGTCTGATGAGTGGGTTTGCCCTTTCCATCACAACGTCTTTCATTTTTTCGATTACTGTCTCTTTATAGTCAACTGTTTGTATGTTTTCCAGTGCCACCACCTTTACAGCCTCTTTTACTGCCACATTCCCCTTTAGTGCATCAGCAAAGGACGTTTTCATGGCATCATTTTCCATATTCAGCTCCTGGAACTCTTTTCTGAACTGTTCAATGTTTTCCTTAATCTGAACATTCCAAGCAGCAATCTCGTCTCTCTCAGAAGAGAGCAGTGAACTAACATCTAATTCCTTTAGGTTGTCATTTAGCTGTTTGTTTTTATCTTCTTGTTTAGAAATTCTAGATTCTAGTTGACTCTTTTCCCCTTCCAGCTTCTTTATTCTTTTTTCTAGTTCCTTTCTCTCCTGCCCTTGTGCTTTATTTGCTTCCTCCAAAGATCTTATTTGTTCTCTGAGTGTTTCATTCTCTTTCATTTCTCCATCCATATTCCGAATTTTATCATCAAGGCTTGTAACCATTTCCTCTAACTTCTTGATTCTCTGTTTAAGTCCTCTGATGACTACCCCTTCTCCCGACCCATGGGTGGGAGAGGTTTGGGACAGAGATGGCTTCATTTTTATGTTCTCCCTCTCACAGAATATAGAAAGAAGACGAGAAAGAGGAAAAAAAAAGAAAAGAAAAACTTCTAATTTACCTTCACACAGAATTTTTATATCTCCATATAAGTGCTATTTAGTGACTCAGTTTGTCTCCTTTCTGGTAACACACATCTTAACTTAAAAACTTGACCATGGTAATTTAAGTATAAAAAGAAAAAGAAAAACAAAAGTCAAACCTGAAGGAAAATTCGAATTTGTGTTCGAGGTGGCACCCACCTGTTTCTGTTATATATTCTTCCTAACTGATAAACTGACTTGCTAACCAAGATATGTTATCACGGGATTTAGACTTTACATTTAACTCAATATATATACAAAATAACAAAATAGCAAAAGAGAAAGCTAAAAGAAAAGCAAAAAAAATGAAGAAAATAGGACTGCTGTACTACTTGGCAACTTAACTCAGTACTGTTGACAGGTGGGTATTTGGTAATTTTTTTTTCTTTTATTATTCAATTTTTTCGTGTATCAAACTAACTAACTAGTTAATATAAATGGGAAGGATACTGATTTTAACAATATATAGAACCACAGGATCAGGTAAAACGGCTTAAGAGCTTTCCCCAGTTTACACAAAAAATTAGGTAATGTGTGATGGCTCCACGTCTGGCAACTCTTCTAGATTTCCCTCAAGGCAGAAACTGGACGGCAGCTTCTCTCTCTTCCTCACGAAAAAGTTCTCAATTTTTTTCCTTTAATATGAACAGTCTCGTCTTACAACAAATATTAGTTTTTGTACTCACAATACTCTGCAGGATTTCAGATTTATGGAAATTATGGTAAAGTTTTCCACTAAGCACTTTAGTCACTCGAAACAGTTAAAAATTTAAGAGGAGCAATTCCGTGTGTCACTGAACGCGCGGTGTGTGTGTGTGTGTGTGTTTGTGTGAGAGTGTAACTAGGACATGAAATAAG
>JAXCGZ010017748.1:15000-22500 GCA_037179515.1 Halocaridina rubra | reverse complement strand
TTATTAGGAAAGGCCTGATAAGTGCGAGCGAGTATAAGGCAGAAATCGACCAGGAGACGGGGAAATACCAGCATGGGGCTCTTTCCCGCGAGCATAATTAGTAAAACACAATTTGTTTATAAAAAAAAAATGAACACGTGAGCACTGTAAATAGTTTTCAATGAGTTAGGTCACAAGAATTATATATCATATTTCAAGAAAATAAAAGGCAGATCTTCAAAACCGGATCTTATCTTAGAACCGTCACATATCAATTATATGAACAATTAATAAGAGATTGGAGTAGGGCGAACTTGTTATATTTGAACACTATTTCAGTGTGAAATACTAATCTTAAATAGGGATCTCTCTCTCTCTCTCTCTCTCTCTCTCTCTCTCTCTCTCTCTCTCTCTCTCTCTCTCTCTCTCTCGTGTGTGTGTGTGTGTGTGTGTGTGTGTGTGTGTGATTACCTAATTGTGATTACCTAATTGTGTTTACGGGAAAGAGCCCAAAGCTCGTATCTTCCCGTCTCCTCATCGGTTCCATTTTAGACTTAGTGATACTTATCATACCTGTCCTTAAAACTATGGATTGAGATAGCATTAACTACCTCCTCGCTTAGCCAATTCCAATTATCAACTACTCTTACACTGAAAAAGTATTTCCTTACATCCTGCAAACAAGTTTTCTTACGAAGCTTCAAACTATGACCTCTAGTTCTAGAGCCAGCCATATCAAAATATCGATCCCTATCCACTCTATCATAACCATGAAGGAATTTAAAGACTGTCACCATATCCCCCCTCACTCTTCTAACTTCGAGTGATGGTAAGTCTAATTCC
Source organism: Halocaridina rubra (assembly GCA_037179515.1). NCBI lineage: Eukaryota > Metazoa > Arthropoda > Malacostraca > Decapoda > Atyidae > Halocaridina > Halocaridina rubra. The sequence continues at coordinate 21,678 of JAXCGZ010017748.1, read as the reverse complement.
CTCAGCCTCTCATCATAATTGAGATTGCGTATTTCTGGTACCAGTTTCGTGGCATGTCTTTGAACTTTTTCAAGCTTAGCTATGTGCTTTTTCAAGTGCGGATTCCAAAAGGGGGCTGCATATTCGAGTTTTGGCCTCACATAGGTTACATAAATATTTCTGAACATTTCCTTGTCTATGTGCCTGAAGGCTACCCTTACATTAGATAAGAATGCATATGCTGCCCTTACTATGCCATTTATATGTATTTCTGGAGACAAATCTGCCAGTATGTTTACTCCTAGATCTCTCTCATTTTCTGTCTCTTGAAGTTGTACTCCAGCCACCGAGTAGTCAAGCTTGGGCCTTCTTGCACTTGTACCCATTCTCATTGCCTTACATTTTGAAATATTGAATTTCATTAGCCACTTTTCTGACCACTCATGCAGATTATTTAGATCCTCCTGAAGTTCTCTACCATTGTTCTCGTTTTTTACTTTCTTCACAATCTTTGCATCATCTGCAAACATATTCATGAATGAATTTACAGACTCTGGTAGGTCATTTACATATACAAGGAACAAAAGTGGCCCTAAAACTGAACCCTGTGGAACTCCACTACTAACTCTTCTCCATTCAGACACTGAGTGTCTTACTCTAACCCTCTGTTCCCTTCCTTCTAAGTAAGTTTTTATCCATTCCAAGACATTTCCACCTATTCTAGCCATTGATTGCAGCTTCCTAATAAGTCTCCCATGTGGAACAGTGTCAAACGCTTTCTGGAAGTCTAGGAATATGCAATCTGCCCAGCCCTCTCTTTCCTGTAAGATTTGGCTTACCTCATCATAAAATTCTAATAAGTTTGTTACTGTTGATCTACCTTCTCTGAAGCCAAGTTGCCTCACTGACAAAAAGTTGAAGGATTCCAAGTGAAGAGAGATATGTTTCCTTAGTAGTTTCTCCATAACTTTGCAAACTATGCTGGTCAAGGAAACTGGTCTATAGTTCAGAGCCGTATCCCTCCTTCCCTTTTTGAAGATAGGTATCACATTTGCTTTTTTCCAGCATCTTGGAATCTCCCCGGACTCCAGTGACTCCTTAAATATGATACTTAGTGCCACTGATATTGTGTTTGCGCATTTTTTAAGCACATGAGGGGATATGTCATCAGGACCTGTAGCTTTATGAACATCTAAATCCATCAGCGCTTTGCATACCTCTGTGGCTGTAAGGTTGATGTTCTCTAATACCGGCCCTTGTGCTTCTATCACTGCAATCTGAGGGGGTGGGGTATTTTCTACTGTAAATACTGACTGAAACTCCTTGTTCAATTCTTTGCAGATCTCTTCATCCGTCTCAGTGATGCTTCCATCCGCTCTCTTTAGCCTTAAAACCTGTTCTTTTACCTTCAGTTTTCCTCTGATAAAGCTGTGGAAAAGCTTGGGATTTTCTTTAGCCTTCCTGGTGATGTCCCTCTCATAGTCTCTCTCTGCCTCTCTCCTTTTACTTAGGTAGTCATTTCTTGCTCTTTTGTAGGTTTGCCAGGCATTTATGTTTTTCTCCTCCTATACCTTTTCCAGCATTTGTCTCTCCACTCCTTAGCTCTTTTACACCCATTATCGAACCATTTCTCTCTGGCATGAATTACACCTACTTTGGTGACAGGTATGCAGCAATCTACTATCTTCCCATATTTCTCACAAAAGATGTCATACATTTCTTGTACAGATTTGTTGTAAAATAAGGTTCTCCAGTCAATAACTGCAAAAAGCTCATTCATTTTGATGTAATCTCCTTTCGGATAGTTCCTCCTCATGTCCTCAGTGCCTCTACTCTCAGGAAGAATATCTTCAATGATATACTCCATCAACAACACACAGTGGTCACTCTTTCCAATTGGTGGTTCATACTCAATTTTTTTCAATATCCAACACATTATCTGTGAACACTAGATCAAGTAGTGATGGCTCATCCCCACCCCTGGCCCTTGTTGGTTCCATTACATGTTGGTGTAGGAAATTCCCTTGTACGCAATCTAGGAATCTTGCCCCGAATGAGTCCTCACCACTGTGTGGGTCAAGATTTATCCAATCTATCTCTTTATGATTAAAGTCTCCCATAATCAAAATCCTACATTTTTTTTCCCGTGCCATGTTAACAACTGAGTTTATGACTTCAATAGTACCTATATGACTTTCCTCATAAACTTCAAGCCTATTTTGGTGTGATTACTTAATTATGATTACCTAATTGTGTTTACGGAAAAGAGACTAAAGCTCGTATATTCCCGTCTGCTGATCGGTTCCATTTTGTACTTATTGTGCTTGCTAGACCATCTCTCTGGCACTTTTCTGTACATTTTATTACACGCACAAAAATTCTTTTAAATAATTTGCTGAGACAATATATAATTAGGCTATGTAAAATTAAAAACTATTCTGTACCAGTAAAACACTGAAATATTAATATCAATTCTTGCACAAACACAAGCCATAGGAGAGAGAGAGAGAGAGAGAGAGAGGAGAGAGAGAGAGAGAGAGAGAGAGAGAGAGAGAGAGAGAGAGAGAGAGAGAGAGAGAGAGAGAGAGAGAGAGAGAGAGAGAGAGAGAGAGAGACTGTCCCTGAAAAGAATTCGATTCTAAACGACACCTTGACAAACCATCCATGTACAAAAAGGCTCTATCGACTATACCATAGGCCTAAACGAGGTAGGAAACTTCATGCTTGAATTAACTGCGAAAACCAACCACGAATGAGGTTGGAAAGTGGGGAAAAATGAACAAACATTCAGTGGAGTGTGTTCATTCCCTAGTTCTAACACGTGGAGGGGCCCAGTCCCGGAAGTGTGTTCATTCCCTAGTTCTAACACCCTGGACTGTGTTCTTTCCCTAGTTCTAACATACAGTGGCGTACATCATTCCCTAGTTCCAACATACAGTGGAGTGTGTTAATTCCCTACTTCTAACATGCAGTGCAGTGTGTCCATTCCCTAGTTATAACATGCAGTGCAGTGTGTTCATTCCCTAGTTCTAACATACAGCAGAATATGTTCATTCCCTAGTTCTAACATACATTGGAGTGTGTTCATTCCCTATTTCTAACATTCAGTGGCGTGTATTCATTCCCTAGTTCTAACATGCAGTGGAGTATGTTCATCCCTAGTTCTAGCATTCAATTGAGTGTGTTCATTTCCTAGTTCTAATATAGAGTGGAGTGTGTTTATTTCCTAATTCTACCATACAGTGGAGTGTGTTAATTTCCTAGTTCTAACATACAGTGGAGCATGTTCACTCCCTTGTTCTAACATACATTGAAGTGTATTCACTCCCTAGTTCTAACAGAGTGAGTTCATTCCATAGTCCTAATATACAGTGGAGTGAGTTCTCTCCCTAGTTCTAACAGTTAGCTGGGGGGCAGCTTAAAATAATCATACGTGAAAGACACAAAACAAAATGATAACAGAGGCATGTTGGATTAGGTAGAGATGAATCTCCCAGAACATTAAATAACCCAGTAAGGTGCTAGGTTAGGTTAGATTAGGTTTAGGTGAGCTGTCCTGAACAGTCCTATTTAAGGACAAAAGACCATTCAGCTGTGGTATCACAATGGCCGGCTGGTGCCATGGGCCAACCTACTACATGGTTTATGTAATAAAGAGAGGCCATATCTCAGAAATCAAACATTCCCTTTAGGGAGGAAGAATCTCCAAATAGGAAAAATACATCAAGGAAAAAAAAAACTGTCCATCGTGAGATATCTGAAGATGGCAGAAAAATTCCACTTTTCCATATTACTCTTGGATTCCATTTGGGAGCAGATCATCTGATTTCGATGACTGGTGGAAGATATATGCTTAAGATGCAAGATTCCTTAAAATCTCCTCTGAAGGAATTAATTCGCTAAATCTGTGTTTTATTTTTTTGGAAGGCACTCATATTATATATATATATATATATATATATATATATATATATATATATATATATATATATATATATATATATATATATATATATATATATATATGTATGTATGTATATGTATGTATATATATATATATATATATATATATATATATATATATATATATATATATATATATATATATATATATATATATATATATATATATATATATGTATGTATGTATATATATGTATATATATGTATGTATATATATATATATATATATATATATATATATATATATATATATATATATATATATATATATATATATATATATATATATATATATATATATATATATATATATATGTATGTATATATATGTATATATATGTATGTAAATATATATGTATATATATATATATATATATATATATATATATATATATATATATATATATATATATATATATATATGTATGTATATATATGTATATATATGTATGTAAATATATGTATATATATATATATATATATATATATATATATATATAGGTATATATATATATATATATATATATATATATATATATATTATATATATATAATATATATATATATATATATATATATATATATATATATATATATATATATATATATATATATATATATATATTCTTAGAGAAGAAAGCAAAAAACTTGGCTATTTTGCACAGTATTAAAGCAACGGTTGTACAACATTATTTGCTTCTTTAATATGTACTTATTACACAGTACAGTACTTGATAATGCCAAATTTAATCTAAATTAAAATAATTACTTAATTTGTATAAACGTAGCAAGAGTTAAAGTCCTATTATTAAAATTGTATTCAAATAAATATAAATTCAGATTTAAAATATTAAAAATAATATATATGCTGTACATTGACTCCACCATTACTTAGAGCAAACTAATTGTACCCCTTGGTGCCTCTGGCTACACAAACACACACACAAAGTTCAGTATTCAAAGACATGCTCCGAAGCTGGTAACAGGTAAGCAATCCACGTTATGAGAAAAGGCTGAAGAAATTAGACGTAACATCACTTGAAGCTAGAAGGAAGAGGGGGAATATGGTGACGGGATTTAAATTTCTTCGTGGCTTTGACAAAGTAGAATGGAGCGATATTATGATGTGGATAACTCTAGAGCAAGAAAGTATAGTTTGAAGCATCTTAAGAGAACTTTTTGGTAGGATGTAAGGAAGCACTTCCTTAGCCTAAGAATAGCTAATGACTGCAATATTCTAAGCGAGGACGTAGTTGATGCTGCCTACATTCATAGTTTTTAGAGCACACAATGGTAAGTGTTATTTAGTAAAATATATAAATAAATAAATAAACCTATCTGGAGACGGGGAGATACGAGTAAAGGGCTCATTCCCGTAAACACAATTAGGCAAATACAAATTGGGTAAATAGAATCTCACACATATATACACGGGAAAAAAAAAAATAGGCTATGACCATGCAACCCATTCATAAATCACTAATAATCAATGACATGCTTCAGTGACTATAATATTGAATTTATTCAAATAATCCTTTGGTCAATAATGCAGTTTGTAATACCGTTTCATAATTTACCTTGTCACGAGGAAAAACTTGGCAAGAATCCAGTCGAAGAACCAAAAAAAAAAAGAACTCGATTCTAGGTCATAGCAGGAGGCACGTACAATATTTTTTCTTCCATTAGCACCTCTAAGCACCAGAGCAACACTTACTCTCTGTCAATTAATTACCTTGAACCACCACTTCAATCCTTATTTTCAATTAATTGTCTAAATCACATCAGGAAACCGCAGTAGCGGAGTGGTCAGAGCACTTAACTTAGACTGTGACACATCCGCGATCGAACCCAACCCCATAATAAAGATTAATAGTGACACTTGAAAAGCGAAAGGACACACATTCAACAAGTGTCAACTCGGGTCAAGTCTTCCTGCGAACGGCAAGCAAAGTCTTAATTCGCTCCGCTAACTTCTTTTAAAACACTGAGTCCTTGTTTTTTTAATTAAATGTCTCTAGCACTATTAAGATCATTTAGGGCTTTACAGTTATATGTGGTTCAGACATGTCCTCAGTCATTTCCTTGACATCAGTATATTTCCTTCGATAACAACTACCAACTTATTCCTTGTTATCAGTTAAAAGTCTCTAATTACCTCCATTGATAGTTTAAAGGATTAAAATTTTCTTAACTTATTATATTACGTCTTTTAACACCCAAATATTCGCACAGTTACACACATTTTCACAATTAAGATTTGAATCATCGTTTACAAAGTTCTACAACTGAAGTCAAGCACAGAAAGAGAGTTAAATAAATGTCTCAATATATAAATCCAATGTTAGTTTTCATTTCATGTTAATGTCTTTTACCGTAAGTTTATACGTCCAGTATTTTGGTATACTAAACACCTGTTTAACTGAAGTTATACGAAGTAGTTTAGTGTTCGAGGACTCATCCAACTTAAAATGCACGCAGTGACGAATATAATGTCAACAAACATCATTTTATAATGTTTAAATGTATATTTACTCAGGGTTTTCCCCATTTTGGTGACACGTTTTTAACTTGCAAGCAGAATGTAAAGTACGACATGCCACATCCCAACGCTACGGCTGATCAGCCACCACTGACTGAACGCAACTACGTTTTCAGTCTTCGTAATACATTTCTAGCAGACATTACCAGCTGTTTACCTCTCATTAGTTATTCTAAAATTGTCGTATTATTTAAGAT
>JAXCGZ010017748.1:0-7500 GCA_037179515.1 Halocaridina rubra | reverse complement strand
ACCGACTCTTTCGGTTATCTTTCCGATGTTTACTTATCCTAAAGAGAGAAATTAAAATGCAAAGCATTGAAAAAATACCCGAGATATCAAATAAAAAGTAATATGAATTATCATCTCTTTTCTTAAATGGGAGTTTACCTTATATATTTAACCCTGCCAATCGTAACTTAACCTAAACTACTATAAATATCGTATTTTCCTAACTGGGGGTGTGAAAGTAATATCAACAAAATTCTAGCATTAATTCCATTTTTTATGAATAGGTTCATGTGTAATTTCAGAGTTCCAAAATTATATGATAACTTGTATTGTTTTTAGTGATTATTTATGTATATTCGATTGTTTTAATACTGTATAATTTTTTGGTTAGGGAGCGAGTTGGTATTTTAGATATTTCCTCAGTTATCAGTTCACTTAGGGTGTGGAAGTAAACATTTACATACTTGTGTATATAATTTGCAAATAAAGTTTACGAAGAGAAATGCTTTCTTTTTCAAGAAATATCGGTGTGCACATGACAATATGTCTTTAAATAAAATACATTTGTATGTGATAGTCTTATCGTCCTTCTCCAGTCCGACTTTTACCCTCTTTGGAACGATAAATTGCTCCTACTGAGAATTTCTGCTCTTGGTTATTAATATTTTTGTACTTTCTAATGTAGTCTTTATCAAATTGCTATAGTTTATTGTTGTATATAGTGTCACTATTGACCGTTCATTTTTTCTAGCACAAAGCTTGTATCAAGTTATTTTTATTTGCTTTCTCATAGGCAAAGCCATGATACAGAAATATGCATGCATATTATTATTTTTGTAGTCACGGTCGATTTCAACAATTGATCTGGCTTTAGGTAGGTCTTCACATTCTACTTGATAAATTTACTGAAAATAAAATAAGCTTAATGCCTCTGCTCTCTCTACTGCACACTCTACTTGCCTGAACAAATTTTTCTCTTTGCAACTAGATAAGCTTAAGTTTCGGTCTCTAGCAATGGCAGATCAGGCTGAAATCCATTAAATTATTACATCCTGTAACATTCTTCCATAATCAGTTGATATGGTGCAGAATTATCTATGTGTTGCTTTTCACAGTATTTCATCAGGTAGTGTGTTTGTGCCTTACACGGTCTGAGGTTAGAATGACCATTCACTCAGGGCAACGGTTGAATTTGCCAAAGCCAAACTCCTTTGCAAGAGGGCATCGTCCTAGCCATTAGTAGAAAATGGAGTCCCTGTTGTAAAAATGATCACTCTTTTAACAGTATTTAAAATTTTATTATGGTATTTGGTATTATTTAATATTCCCGATTATCAGATTCGCTACTGACTGAGTTAAGAGTAGCCAATATCTTGGCCACTGAATAATCACCATAGACTGTGGCCAACAATTACTAATCTAATTATTCACATTGACTCAAGAATATTGTAGTAATTATGACCTGACTTGCCTGCCAATATGATTTATTACCTAAGATTGGTTCTCTTGACTTAGAAAGAAGCAAATTTCTTAAACTGAAAAGGCTCTTAAATTAGAATTTTTAATAGATATAGATAGTAATAATGATAATATGTGTTTCATACCCCTTTGAAAATGGAAGAATTTAGACTGCTGTATCAGAGGCAGCAGGACCTCATCATACCTATGACATCTATTGATTTCTCTCTTTTTTTTTTTTTTTAAGTAAGGGAAAGAATTTCTTGGTAGTCAAGGAGTGACAGCTACTCCTCTCCCACCCTTCTAGATATAATTTTTTAGTTGTCTTCTTATCCAGGGATAAGAACTAATTAGTAATTACTAAGTAAAATAATGAATGTTGTATTTGCTAATATATCGGTGTTCTTTGTTATTTCAATTACAGAAAATGAATGAGAATGCAAACGGCATTGTTTGCAGCGACATCGGCCAGACTATCAAGAGGGAACCAGTAGCATGTAAAATCCCAGCCAGAGCGTCAGAATGTGAAACAAGTAGATCTTCTGTGTCAGTTACTAACCAGGATGTTGTTGGTGTAACAAATTATCAGGGAGCAAGACCGAGTACCTCTGCCGTTACAAATAATTACCACCTCATCGGTGATAAATGTGTTCAGACTGAGGTTACTGTAACTAATTCATATCTGCAAGCAGGAGGTGATAGAAGAACGATGACAGTCGGTTCAAACTACCAGCACAACCTTAATGGAAACAATGAGAGACCCTTGAGTTCTACCAATACAACTTATCTCCATGCTAACAGCAGTGCTGGAAGAGCAACAGAGATACAAGCCAGTACGTCTTATCATTCAAGATCTAGTAATAATGCCTCTAATAACATCGCGACATCATCTTATCAACATAACGTCACCAGTGGCTCGAGTGGCGGAGGAACCACGGGAGGTACTGCTACACTAACAAATGGATCGGTAAACTACCAGGAGGGTATCGGAAGTAGTAGTGTTTGCTCTAGTTATCATTTACATCCTGGCGGTGGTATGGTAACAGGAAATGGAACCACTGTGGGTCAAGTGAATGCTCCTCCTGGTTATTATTATTCTCCAATTCTGAATCCTCAGCAACCACTTTTGAGACCCATTATGGCGGCTCAGCCTCCCTTATATTCTCCACTTTTAACTCCCCAGCAACATTCGTATCCAATGCCGCACGCGTCTCCGTCAGCGGGTGAGTACAAAGAATAATCTTTGTATTAGAGCTTTTCCATTTCCTATACCCTTAATGTGGGATATGTATAATGTATACATAACCAAAAAATCTGGCAGTAGAATGTTAGGCATTAATACACAGAATTGGCAATGTATTCTCTCTAAAAGTTAACAGGTAAAACGGTGTTTTCTTATTGATATATAAATCATAGAGTGACTGTTTAGTATGCATAGAGTAAGTTGTTGCAGAATGGTCTCATTAAATAAGATTTTAGTCTAGATGAGTCATATTCCGTTAATATTTTTTTCAGAAATACTGACAAAAATACTGCATACTTTTATTTATTTATTCTTTAGAACTCTATTGCTTAATTAGGTAATGCTAATCCTTGAACAGTTTGGATAGAAAAGTATTATATATATATATATATATATATATATATATATATATATATATATATATATATATATATATATATATATATATATATATATATATATATATATATATATATATATATATATATATATATATATATATATATATATATATATATATATATATATATATATATATTTAATTTCCCCTCTCTCTTTCTCAAAATACTTATGGTTGCTAGTCATCTTGTAACTTTACCTCAGATAAATTTGCTTGGTCTTTTGGATCAAGCCTTGTTTGACTTTGCCTAGGAAGAAATACCTTTTGAAAGTGTTTGTATGAATTATTTCCCCATTCTTTAGGGTCTGCATACTTAGCCAGTCTCACTGAAAGCATGCGTGGAAACTTAGCAGATATGTTGCCAAGCACTTCAGAGAATGCTTATAAGGACACAAGCCAGTCTGAAAGACAAAGTTCAAGCTCTGGCCAAGCTGGAAAATCTTGCGACAGTGCCGATCCTCGTCAGTTCGCAGTTGAGATGTGCCAACGTAGACTTCAGACTGATGCTGGTTTTAATCCGCCTTCTTATCCTTCCTGTGGAGAGGTTGTTAGGTCATCTCATGATCAGAGGAACTTTGATGAGTATTCTCGCATGAATTCGTTCCCAGAAGACGGTTCGAGTCGCAATTGGGATGCCATGGGAAACTGCGGAACGGGCACTTGCGCAAACCGATCGAGTGGAACAGCTCCTCCACCAAATCATATGACTCACCCTTATCCTTATTCTTACACTGATTGTCGCATCGATGTTGCATGGAACAAGTGCGTTGCTGGCGTGGGTGGAACACCTTCAGCTAGCGGTGATAATTTCCACTCTCAGAACCACCAGTTAGAATCCAATCAGATCAAAGCCGTTGCAAGAGGCCCCGCTAGCCATACCACCGTTACTGTCAATATGAACATGGGGGCCAGCTCTGCTGATCCGTCAATGACACGATCTCATTATGAGTATCAGGCTCTGTCAGGAGCTCAGATTCCAACTTTCCTTCCCTATCTTACCCCACTTAATTATCAGCAAGTCACAGAAAATCATCTGGAAGCAAGAAATGAACAGCGACTTGGCAGTAATCGTTCTAATTCTCAGGTATGTTTGTTTTACTCTATATGTAAGTATTATAGTGTGATCAGTTAAGTAATTGATTAGGATATCCTCATCTGTATTGAATATTTTTATGATCTTGTTAATCAGTTATTGCACTCTATCCTTTATCCCTCATTAATTTTGCACATCTTTCATATATTATTTAAGTATGAAAAATTATAAATTTATATCCTATCGTCAGTATACTTATAATTACATTTTTAATGCTGAATATGGTACCTTATGTATAGAAAAGAAGTTTTTGTTATCTTTTCCAACTTACAAGCATTAATAAATTCAGCTTTAGTCTCCTTAAGTTGAAGATGATTTGTGCAAGAATATGGACTTATTTTATCATTAATCTTATTGCCCCACTTTTGCAAACGTATCGTGTCAGGGTATATCAACGAGTATTCTAGGATTACAGAGACATGGGCATCATTATCTTAGAGATTTTTTTATTGAGCCCAGTGTGGATCGTTAGGCATTCAGCAGTAATTCCTCAGCATCAATCTGTCTGTGTCCACCCCCATTATGAGGATTAATAGTCACACTTAATATGCAGAAAGTTGGTAGCTTTTCTCTCTATTTGATAGTTTATATCCTTTGACTTGATTTTCTATATTGTGATGGATTAGATTGGGTCTTCTTCTTTAAATATCCAGTGGTTAACCTTGAGCCAGTAATCCATATAAAGTTGCAAGCAATCTATTTCTGACCTTTTTTTTCTTATTTTTTCATTGACAAAATTATGAATTCTTCTTCTTTGCATTTTCCAGTGACTTACCATAAGCCAGAGTGCCATAGAATAAAAAACATGGAAATTTATTCTAGCTTGTGGTCTGATTTGTTTATCCGTTTGCCTTTTAGTTGTGTGAGAATCAAGTGAGTGCGAGTAGTGTGCGTCAAGCAGAGCAAGCAGTTTCTTCTGGTGATATTAAGTTACCCTCACATCCTCCTCTACCTCACCCACAATCTCAGGCAGCTACCACCAATTCTACTGCAACAACTTCTTATGCACATACTAGTGTCCAAACAAATTTGGTAACAAGCACTTCTACAGGTGGTATTAACCATCAGAAATGCTTACAGCAGCATAAGCACTCTTCAGCTAATCAAATGCAGGTTAGTAAGTTATTTTGCTGCTTAAATACTTGACTTTTAGATTTTGAATAACGAGTTCTTAATGTAGTCCTACTTTAGTTTTAGACTATTGATGGTTAGTCATTCAAGTTCCTTAATGACGGAGCGAAATTAAAGGGATCTCTCTTTTGTTTTGTTATTTGTTTAATCTGTAGGCATTGATGCATACGTTTTTACTTATTATAGGAAGGAATAATTCATGACTTAAATGGTATAGTCTCGCAGATGTTTGCTTTATTTTTATGTTTTATATGATGCTGAAAATATACACTTTGTTTGGGTGATAATGGGACTATTTTACGCATTTTATTAGCAAGTTAGTTTATCAATTGATTTAAGTAAAGTTTTAAGAGTATGGAATGTATTCAGTCATATTTTTTAACCATTAGTTTAAAAAATATGCATTAGTTTAAGAATTTGAAGATAGTTACCTTATCACCCTTTTCATTTTAGCTTCGAGTGGTGGTAAGTCTAACTCCTCTTTCCTTATAACTTAGATTACGTATCTCTGTCACTAGTTTCTTAGAATATCTTTAAAATTTCTTAAATTTTAATGTTTTTGGGGCTTTAATATTGACTCCTCTACGTATATTGTCTTTATAGAATTAATCATTCCACACTTTCTTATATGTGTGGTGTTATTTTATTTATTTATTTTTTCTAGGATTTTTATTTTTTATTTAAGCATGTTTGCTCCAGGATTGTAATTTTTGTGTTTAGCATTTTAACATTTTAGTGTTCCTTCCCTTGTTTCCATATGTTTCATATTTTTTCAGCCTTGTGGACATGGTGTATACAAAAGGGAGAGTTCGGAGGAGGATGCTGTCAATAAGTGCCAGGCGTGTGAGGTATGTTGCATAACAGAGAGTCATCTCTCATCGCTGACTTCAGCAGCTTCATTACGGCTTCCATGTGCTATTGAAGTCAATGAAGCTAGGAAGGTAAGTCTTAAAATGTAGATAACTCTATTTCCTAGAATGACATCAGTGTATAAATTATAGAATTTGATATACTGTACTGTATTTGCATTGTATGATCACAACAAATACTCTCTTTGGCAAAGAAAAAAAAGAGATTTTTCTATATTGTTTAAAACATATTTGAGTTTTGCCCGTTTTATACTTTTACAGTAACAAGTGTAATTTTGTACAAAATTTTATTTACTCTTCAGGAACTCCCTACCACATCCCATAAGAAGAAAGTGTCTGATGAATTATCTAATGATAATAATTCTTGCCTTGTGTGTGACTCAGTCATTAGTAGTAGTGAAGGACAGCACGAATCTGGAAGAAACTCAGATGCAACTATGAGTACAGCATCGTGTTCCGTGGACTCGCTGGTAACGGTGGTCTCAAAAGTAAGGATTTGATATATTACATAGTACTTTATATATTGTAATTTATACTAATTCATTGTTCTTTAGCTAATGTGGACATCCATATTATACACCACTCCATATTTTATATTTTCTTTTTTATGTATCACTATTAGTCCCCATTTGGGGATGGATGCAGACAGCATGAAACTGGGATTTGAAGCTGGATGTACCTCCTTTTGTCCTGCTGTGGGCTCAAATGCAGGTCCATCATCTCCTGAGCCAAGCAGATTACCACTGGGGTATGGTGTTCCCCATTATAGTCTGCTCCATCTAAAGTAGTTTAATATTTCTTAATGTGAAATTTAACTTTAACCACTTAATTTTAAAAAAAAATTACTCTAGGCTTCCTCCAGATTCACTTACATGCACCATAATATTACTCCTTTATATATCTACTTATGTATTTTTCACTCCTTTTATATTTTTTCTATCTTTCAGGAAAAATTCCCTAAGTTGACCATATTAATTTAATGAAGTTCCAATATATATATATATATATATATATATATATATATATATATATATATATATATATATATATATATATATATATATATATATATATATATATATATATATATATATATATATATATATATATATATATATATATATATATATATATATATATATATATATATATATATATACATACAGTGTTCCTTCAATTATCACGAAGGTTAGGTTCCGGGACCCAGCGCGAGACAGGAAAATCGTAGCGTCGGTGGGAGGATGTGTACGCATTGAGCTCCCGATAATATTGCGTTTATCAAGTGACAGAGTTTAAATGCACAGCTATAAAATTAACGAAAGCATAC
>JAXCGZ010017747.1:0-42349 GCA_037179515.1 Halocaridina rubra | reverse complement strand
GCTGGAAAATGATTAGTGATTTGTATGCTGTTGCAGTAGCATAAATATATCTGGCTAGCTATCACTAACCAATATATTTTCATCGAGTAGGATAATATTGGAAACTCATTATTTGTGTGCTCATGCTATCAGTTTTCTCATTATTAACGTTGTTTCATTTCTGTTTCTGAATTTGCAGTGTTCTCTCTTCTATGAGTTGAGGCCAAAGGCATGGCATCCATATGTATTGCCGGGAATCGAAATCGTGCTCACCACCTCCAGGATTCGGGGCAGGATTTCATAAATTTAAATTTTAGATTTGTTCCAGCTTTCCAAAAATTAATTTTTTTAATGTGTCATTGCATTTCCAAAATTAAAAGAAAATTGAATTCTGAGTTTCATTTAACTGAGTAGTGGAAGTATGGGTAAATTAAAAAAAATAATAAAAGTCTTGTCTGTGTGATTACCTAATTGTGATTACCTAATTGTGTTTACGGGAAAGAGCCCAAAGCTCGTATCTTTCCGTCTCCTGATCGCTTCCATTTTATACTTAGTGATACTTATCATACCTGTCCTTAAAACTATGGATTGAGATAGCATTACCTACCTCCTCACTTAGCGAATTCCAATTATCAACTACTCTTACACTGAAAAAGTATTTCCTTACATCCTGCAAAAAAGATTTCTTACCAAGCTTCAAACTATGACCTCTAGTTCTAGAGCCAGCCATATCAAAATATCGATCCCTATCCACTCTATCATAACCATGAAGGAATTTAAAGACTGTCACCATATCCCCCCTCACTCTTCTAGCTTCGAGTGATGGTAAGTCTAATTCCCTCAGCCTCTCATCATAACTGAGATTGCGTATTTCTGGCACCAGTTTCGTGGCATGTCTTTGAACTTTTTCAAGCTTAGCTATGTGCTTTTTCAAGTGCGGATTCCAAAAGGGGGCTGCATATTCGAGTTTTGGCCTCACATAGGTTACATAAATATTTCTGAACATTTCCTTGTCCATGTGCCTGAAGGCTACCCTTACATTTGATAAGAATGCATATGCTGCCCTTACTATGCCATTTATATGTATTTCTGGAGACAAATCTGCCAGTATGTTTACTCCTAGATCTCTCTCATTTTCTGTCTCTTGTAGTTGTGATTACCTAATTGTGATGACCTAATTGTGTTTACGGGAAAGAGCCCAAAGCTCGTATCTTCCCGTCTCCTGATCGCTTCCATTTTATACTTAGTGATAGTTATCATACCTGTCCTTAAAACTATGGATTGAGATAGCATTAACTACCTCCTCGCTTAGCGAATTCCAATTATCAACTACTCTTACACTGAAAAAGTATTTTCTTACATCCTGCAAAGAAGTTTTCTTACGAAGCTTCAAACTATGACCTCTAGTTCTAGAGCCAGCCATATCAAAGTTCTAGAGCCAGCCATATCAAAGTTCTAGAGCCAGCCACCGAGTAGTCAAGCTTGGGCCTTCTTGCACTTGTACCCATTCTCATTACCTTACATTTTGAAGCATTGAATTTCATTAGCCACTTTTCTGACCACTCATGCAGGTTATTTAGATCCTCCTGAAGTTCTCTACCATTGTTCTCGTTTTCTACTTTCTTCACAATCTTTGCATCATCTGCAAACATATTCATGAATGAATTTACAGACTCTGGTAGGTCATTTACATATACAAGGAACAAAAGTGGCCCTAAAACTGAACTCTTTGGAACTCCACTACTAACTCTTCTCCATTCAGACACTGAGTGTCTTACTCTAACTCTTTGTTCCCTTCCTTCTAAGTAAGTTTTTATCCATTCTAAAACATTTCCACCTATTCTAGCCATTGATTGCAACTTCCTAATAAGTCTCCCATGTGGAACAGTGTCAAACGCTTTCTGGAAGTCTAGGAATATGCAATCTGCCCAGCCCTCTCTTTCCTGTAAGATTCGGCTTACCTCATCATAAATTTCTAATAAGTTTGTTACTGTTGATCTACCTTCTCTGAAGCCATGTTGCCTCACTGACAAAAAGTTGAAGGATTCCAAGTGAAGGGAGATATGTTTCCTTAGTTGTTTCTCCATAACTTTGCAAACTATGCTGGTCAAGGAAACTGGTCTATAGTTCAGAGCCGTATCACTCCTTCCCTTTTTGAAGATAGGTATCACATTTGCTTGTTTCCAGCATCTTGGAATCTCCCCTGACTCCAGTGACTTTTTAAATATGATACTTAGTGCCACTGATATTGAGTTTGCGCATTTTTTAAGCACATGAGGGGATATGTCATCAGGACCTGTAGCTTTATGAACATCTAAATCCATCAGCGCTTTGTATACCTCTGTGGCTGTAAGGATGATGTTCTCTAATACCGGCCCTTGAGCTTCTATCACTGCAATCTGAGGGGGTGGGGTATTTTCTACTGTAAATACTGACTGAAACTCCATGTTCAATTCTTTGCAAATCTCTTCATCCGTCTCAGTGATGCTTCCATCCGATCTCTTTAGCCTTAAAACCTGTTCTTTTACCTTCAGTTTTCCTCTGATAAAGCTGTGGAAAAGCTTGGGATTTTCTTTAGCCTTCCTGGTGATGTCCCTCTCATAGTCTCTCTCTGCCTCTCTCCTTTTACTTAGGTAGTCATTTCTTGCTCTTTTGTAGGTTTGCCAGGCATTTATGTTTTTTCTCCTCCTATACCTTTTCCAGCATTTGTCTCTCCACTCCTTAGCTCTTTTACACCCATTAACAAACCATTTCTCTCTGGCATGAATTACACCTACTTTGGTGACAGGTATGCAGCAATCTACTATCTTCCCATATTTCTCACAAAAGATGTCATACATTTCTTGTACAGATTTGTTGTAAAATAAGGTTCTCCAGTCAATAACTGCAAAAAGCTCATTCATTTGGATGTAATCTCCTTTCGGATAGTTCCTCCTCATGTCCTTAGTGCCTCTACTCTCAGGAAGAATATCTTCAATGATATACTCCATCAACAACACACAGTGGTCACTCTTTCCAATTGGTGGTTCATACTCAATTTTTTCAATATCCAACGGATTATCTGTGAACACTAGATCAAGTAGTGATGGTTCATCCCCACCCCTGGCCCTTGTTGGTTCCATTACATGTTGGTGTAGGAAATTCCCTTGTACGCAATCTAGGAATCTTGCCCCGAATGAGTCCTCACCACTGTGTGGGTCAAGATTTATCCAATCTATCTCTTTATGATTAAAGTCTCCCATAATCAAAATCCTACATTTTTTTTCCCGTGCCATGTTAACAACTGAGTTTATGACTTCAATAGTACCTATATGACTTTCTTCATAAACTTCTAGCCTATTTTGGTTCCTTGGTGGGTTGTATACAACCGTTATTATAATGCTCTCTGACCCAGCATTTATGCGAGCAACAAGAAATTCCTTGAACTCACTTTCTATAGCCAAGTTTATTTCTTCAACTTGAATCCTTTCACTTATGAGCAGTGCTATCCCTCCACCAGTCCTGTCAGATCTTTCAACCCTTAGTATTCTGAAGCCCTTAGGAAAAACTGTGACACTGTTTATGTCCTCACTCAACTTAGTCTCTTTAATTGCTACTATATCCGCCTTACTGTTGTGAATCCTATCTTTTAATTCTACTGCCTTACCAGTTAATCCATCAGCATTTGTGTATAACAATCTTAATGAGGCCCCATCCCCTGATCTTCTGTCATTATCTTCTTTATCTCCCCTTTGTCTGGAAGAACTCTGAAATGAAAATTTTTCTTCTGTTCTTCATTTCTTTCCTCATTTAACCTTCGTGTGTGTGCTCTTAGCCGAGTTCAGTACTTTGAGTCTCCTTATTAAAACAGAAAGTTGACAACAAACTCCCCAAACTGACCACTGTCCTCTCTTATATTTACAGACTGCAGACAAGCTGAATCCTCGGTTGAATAGGTGGGTACTTTACCTGATTCTTTTCAAATTCACTGCCCAACATGTTGATGGAAACGACAATTACCTTGCTGATATACTAAGTCGAGGTTGTTATCCTAGTCTGTAAAGATTACTTCTTTGATATGGTGTTTATTTTTATGTTTATCCTTTATATCTTTACTACTGTACTTTTTTATATTAAATTGCATTCGTATTTCAGTTTGGTCATATACATGTTAAATGGGTTTTTCTTAATTTACTCTAGTATAGCGTGTTTATGCATCCTTGTGGAGAGTGTCCATGTGTATTAACATTATTACTTATGGAAGAGGAAAAGATAGATGAAGAATAATTCTTTGATTGTATTTTATATTCCCTTTTGCGGGACTCTGAAAGTCAGAACATGGTGAAAACTTTTAGTTTAGTGTTGAATAGCTGAAGGTGTTTTAAATCCAGTCGCCACTGTTAATGGCGACTTGTTTCAAAATTTTCCTTTTACGTATATTGTATCTTTTTTATGTATATTATTTTATTGCCTTATTGCATGTGAAGAATTCTTAAACTTATCTATTGATATTCTCTGATATTTAATTATGATTTAAATTTCTTGAAATGTGAATCTGATCACATTCCTTTCATATTTTGCATGTCATTTTGTTTGATGCTCCTTAAATTTGGAGATATTTATAGATAAATGAGGCACAATAATATAAGAGACTGAAAGGGCATTATGAACAGTTCTTGTCTGCTCCCTAGTGGGCATCTTTATTACTTTCAATGTAAACAAAACATGGATGGGTTCATTAACAAAATAACAATTATATCAAATATTGTAACATCCCTCTTTTTATGAAGAAAAAAAAAGTTATCATCTTGAAAACGAAAAATAAATCACTCTTTATAAACAGCAAAATCATTATATTTAGAGGGTAAAATATTCCTTGTACTCCTTGTGATTCTCCTTTGAGGAGTGAAAGACTCTTGAACTCTGAGATTCTCACTTGTTGGGTTTACATGTTTATCCTGTGGAATTTCAACCTGTTGCTGACTTTGTACTACATTACTAGAATCTTCACTACTGTGATACGAAACATTTCTTTCATTTGACTTATTAAGGTCTACTCTATTTCTTCTCAATAAACCAGCATCAGTTGAAATTTCATAAGATCTCTCGTCTAAACGTTCCTTCACAATACCTTTTTCCCAAGCTTTCTCTCCCATTACAGTGGGTTTTATTCTCACAACATCATCTTCCTGTAAAGGATCAAGATCTTTGGCATGCACATTGTAATATTTAGCAGACCTGCTATTTCTATAATGTCTGTTAATCTTAATTTTATCTACATTGATCTCAGATGGTTTCAACAACTTTGAAGAAACTGGGAGAAGAGTACGTGTGCGTCTCCCTAGGCTTTTTTGAGCCAGACTGTATTCATCACTGTGAGACGGACAATTACGGTAGTCTAATATTGCCAAATAAGGGTCATTATTGCTTTCTATGGCTTTTCTGAGTATGGACTTTGCAGTTTTTACAGCGGATTCTGCCTGTCCATTAGACTGAGGATGTTTAGGGCTTGACGTACAATGTTCTATATCCCACACTCTTATAAAATTCTGAAATATATCACTTGTAAATTGAGTTCCACAGTCACTAACTAAGATGGAAGGAGTACCATACCTTGCAAAATGTGCTTTTAGCTTACGTATAACAGTAGATGCTTTTATATCTTCTAACCTATCAATTTCCCAGAAATTACTGAAATAGTCCACTGTTACAAGATAAAACTGATTACTCAATTCAAAAATATCTGTGCCAACTTTCTCCCATGGCCTATCAGACACTTCATGTGGCATAAGAGTTTCTTTCTGCTGAGATTTTTGAAATTTGCAACAGATTTCACATTGAGAAATATGTTCTTTAATATCACCATTCATACCAGGCCAATATACACACTCACGAGCCCTTTGTAGACAACTTTCTACGCCAATGTGACAAGAGTGAATAGCCTGTTTAATTTCTTTCCTCAAATTGGCAGGAATCACAACTCTATCACCTTTAAATGCAAGTCCATTCTGTATAGATAGTTCATCTCTAATATGATAATAAGGCAAAACAGTTATAAGTACATTACATTTATACTCTGGCCACCCATTTGTTATCATATTTGTCACTTCAAGCAAAACTTCATCACTGGCCACAGCATCACGAATTTTCTTTAACCTGTCTTCCCTAATAGGCAAATAAGATACAACATTAACATATTCAAAATCATTACCATTTTCAGTTTCACTTAGAAATGATCGAGACAGCAAATCTGCTATATGCATGTTCTTACCAGCAGTATGCTAAAGTTCAATATCGTATTGTTGAGCAGTCAATAACATGCCTTGTAGCCTCTATGGTGCTCTATCTAATGCTTTCAAGATTATACTCTGAAGTGGTTTGTGATCAGTTATAACCAAAGTATGTTGTCCAAAAGTGTACTGATGGAATTTCTTTAAAGCAAACACAATAGCCAGCATTTCTTTCTCTACCTGAGCATACCTTGTTTCCGTGTCAGTTAGAGCTCTGCTTGCATAAGACAACGGTTTACCACCTTGCATTAGAACTGCACCAAGTCCACATTTGCTAGCATCACACTGTATAACTAGCTGTTTATTTTGATCATAATAAGCAAGAATTGGAGTCTTAGTGATGCAACACTTAATTTTCTCAAAAGCTCTAGCCTGTTCATCACCCCAACACCATTCTTTGTCTTTACGAAAAAGTTGTCGTATGGGCACCATCAGGTCAGAGAGTCTAGGCATGAATTTTGACAAATAGTTTATCATTCCACTAAAGCATTGAATCTCAGTGACATTAGTTGGAGCTTTCATCAATACAATTGCTTCAATTTTACTGGGATCTGTCTTAAGGCCTTCATTAGTTATTACATGTCCAAGAAATGTTATCTCACTCTTTCTTATTTCAGCCTTTTCTCTGTTAAGACGGATACCATGCTTACGACATCGTTCCAGTAAATTTCTTAAATTTTCATCATGATCTAACTGTGCTTCTTCTAGAGAATTACCTATTCCATATACCAAAATGTCATCAGCAATGCATATTATTCCTAGCAAACCATCTAAAGAGTTCTGCAGTCGTTTCTGAAAAACTTCACTACTGATTGCTAGGCCAAAGGGCAGTCTAAGCCACCGATATCTTCCAAAAGGGGTTTGAAAGGTAGTTAAATGACTTGACTCTTCATCCAAAACACAGTGCCAATATCCATTTCTTAAATCTAGTTTAGAGAACACTTTAGCTTGTGCTAATTCAGGTAAAACATCATCGATAATTGGCAAAGGATGCATTTCTCTAATTATGGCTTTATTTAATTGCTGAGGATCTATGCAAATTCTTATGTCTTCACTATTTTTCTTAGAAGCTACTACCATGCGACTCACCCATTCAGTTGGTTCGTCTACTTTACAAATGACATTTTGTTTCTCTAACTCAGATAATTTGGATTTTACCTTCCTTTTAAGTTGAATTGGCACTCTACATGAAGATATAGCAAATGGCTTGCCTTCTTTGTCTAAAGTCATATGTACCACCCCAGGTAACTTACCAATTTCATTACAAAACACATCTGAATATTCCTGAAAAACATCAGTATTACAAGATTCACTGTGTACAGAACATATGTTATCATAATTGATGGTAAGGAAACCCATCTATTCTGATGCACGTTTTCCTAACAAAGACATATAATTCTCAGCCACTATAATAAACTCAACATTATATCTCTTTGAATTTATCTCATTTTTCACTTTAATTCTACATTTTCCAACTGGTTTGGCTGCAGAATTATTCCACATTTCTAGTTGTAACCCTTCACTAGATTCAATTTTTACATTATTGGGAACCATATTTCGAGGTAACACATTTACACCTGCTCCGCTATCGATTTGAAATTTGACACTATTTTCACCAACTTTCAGATCGGTATATAGATATTTGGATTTCTCTGACACTTTATTCACTTTCATCACTTGCTGTGTACAGGGATTATCATTTTTGTTCACTATCGTTTCTTCTGGCTCTCCACGTCTCGTCTGCAACTTGACACCTAGGATATATTCGGCTGGAGTATCTGAACTGGAATCGTCACCATCCACTGCATTCACACCCATCTTCTTAGATGCTTGTGCATGTCCATTTTTCTCCAAACATTGAGATTCGAAGTGATTCAGCCTGTTGCAGTAGTTGCATCTCTCTCCATAGGCTGGACATTTCTTCTTACTCCACACGTGTCTTATTCCGCAGAACTTACATTTTCGTAGAGCCGGATCCTTCGTTGACAAACTTTGGTTTGACTTAGGCCTATACTGGTTCTTGTTCACAAAACTTGGGTCCTCACTCTTTCGGTCTGCTGAATTTCTACTAGGCCTACTCTGCTTAAAGTTCTTTGTCGATTTAACTTTATTTATGACCGACTTTGCTGTATTTTCACTTTTTATCATTTGCATTTGTCTCTGCGATGCTGGCTAGTACAGTGGTAACGCGCTGGCTTCGCATTCACGAGGTCGAAAGATCGGTCCCCGTCCAAGACCGAGAGTTTAAGCTGTTTACTGGCAGGAACTGCTGTGGTTGGACATCACAGTGGGGGGTTGGGGCTTGCCCTGGCTGACGAATACCCATTGTAATGAAATGGAAATAAAGGTTAAATTAAAAAAAAAAAAAAAAAAAAATGATGTGCCTCACAAATTTTGATCGTATCTATCAATGAAATACATTCTTCTCTCAGAAATTTCTCTCTGAGTTTATCTTCTTTACAGCCAAAAACTATTTGATCACGAATTGCCTCATCTTATTCTGCTGCAAAATCACAATCCTTAACCATAGTTTTTATTCTAGTAATAAATTTATCCAGGTTCTCATCGGCTTTCTGAGTACAGCATCTAAACCTATATCTTGATGCTATTATTAGCTTCCTAGGGGCAAAATGCTCATTTAGCTTCTGTAATACCACGTTTAAGTCCTTGCTAGGGTCACCACGAGATCCACTCTCCCCTACAATAACGGGACCAAACTCTATAGCATTATACACTCGAAGCAGTTCGTCACCCCCATGGGTCAAAAGTAATGCTACCTTCTCTTCACTTGGCTTATCATTTAAGCCCGCTGCCAGTATATACAGCTTGAATTTTTGACGAAAAAATCGCCAATCTTGCTCACTTTCGCTCTTTAATGCGAATTTATCTGGAGGGGCTAGATTAGCTGTCGCCATGTCGGTCGGTAGTCTTATTTACTTAATCAAACAGAAAGATCCTGGATAATACGTAATGCCTTATATTCAAAATGAACAGCAAACCATACTTAGTCTATTGAGCGCTGCCACCATGTTTGATGCTCCTTAAATTTGGAGATATTTATAGATAAATGAGGCACAATAATATAGGAGACTGAAAGGGCATTATGAACAGTTCTTGTCTGCTCCCTAGTGGGCATCTTTATTACTTTCAATGTAAACAAAACATGGATGCGTTCATTAACAAAATAACAATTATATCAAATATTGTAACACATCTAATGTTTCTTAATAAGAATTGTTCACTTTACTGGTAGTGGATCCCATTTTTTTGGTTCATATGTTCTTTTATCTCATCCCTCATAAATACACTGAAGTCACCATAACTTCGTCTCTTCGTTTTCTGCCTTCTGCAGCAGAATTTTGTTGATTCAGTATTCTCTAGAAAGGGCCTTTGTGACAGAGTATTTCGCTCCTATTAACCAGAGGTCTTTAAAAAATATCTAATTAGTGATTTTACTGGCCTTCAATTGTCTTTTTTTTCTTACTAAAAAAATAAAACACTCCTTGCATTTTGCAGATTATGATTATTTGCAATTTATATTTCAGTATTAAGCTAATTTTAAATATATCTTGTTTAATATTATTGTACGTGTAGAAAGCATGAGCCCAATATAAAAATCTCACTCCTATTTCTCTGTTCTCTGCTTTTCTCTCGTGTAGTGATGACTTAGAAATGACGTAATGATGACGTATCTTGTAAATACGTTATTTACGCAATTATTTTATAATAAAATTGCTCATGTTGATAAATTTTGTTATATTATAAAAATTGCTCTTGCTGATAATTTTGTTATAAATTTGACCCTGCTGATATGTCATTAGCCTGTCTAGATGTGTTTTAGTAGCTTCTTTATTATTTGAATAGTTAATTTTCCTTCTTCTGCAATGCAAAGTTTGTTCTAGAGATTGTTCTCCAGTAACCTATTTTACCATTAATATTTCTTGTTTCTTTAATTTGCTTTCGCTTGTTGCACCTAAAATACTGTCTCTCCTTTGCATCTCTGCCATAATTGCCTGCAAGGGACCACCACTACAGTAGCCCTCGAATATTATATGATTAGTTACTGCTCTGGCTATATATCCTTCAGGGGGCAGTATATTACCTCACCAATCACTCTGAATTGACGGGCAAACATCCCAGAGGCAAGATCACGCCTCAGCAGTCAAGCTTATTTCAAACTTATTTACATGGCTTCTTCACAGTAACTCATCTAGCATAAACAAGTTGAGAGATAGTGTATAGTAAAGCTCATTGGTCAAGCAAATTGGGAATTCGAGACACTTGTTAAATTCGACACTGGTAAGATGCTAAGAAATTTTTCTCACTTTCATTCTATACAAAGTGAACTTTTGCAGATTACCTAACCGGAATCTCATTTGCCAAATCTAATTCCTTGACCTTAAAATTGCTGCCGATATACATTGATAAAAAATTTCTTTCTTTGAGGGTGTCAAAGTAAAATCTCGTTCTTAGAAGATTGCTCATTACCACATAAAAATCTATCTCTTATCCTAACGAATTCTAATTTTACTTCACCCCAATCTATCATCGCAAATAAAGTGTTTTACGTAAATACTTGTAAAGTAAAAATGTTTTTTTCGCTATAAATTGCAAATAATTAATGATTTAACTAAAGTGTTTTACGCAATAAGCTGCAAATAATTAATAAATAATTTTGCCCTGTTGGCACTGCAAATGTTTCTTGCTAACCACAATTTAATGAATACAAACTGTATTTATCTTGTTGATTCTTCATTTATTGGGAGTACAGTGTTTTGAGTTATAAGTTGCAAATACCTCAAAAGGTAGTTTTGCCCTTTTGCACTGCAAATATATATATTTTTTTGCTAACCAAAATTGAATGAATTCATATTTATTTTGTATATTCTTTCTGTATCATAAATAAGGTGCTTTACAATATCAGTTGCAAATAATTAATAAGTAATTTTGCTCAATTGGCATTGCAAATGTTTATTACTACCCACAATTTAAGGAATACATACTGTATTTTTCTCGCTTATTCTTCATTTATTTTGAATAAATTGTTTTACACTAATGCAGGCAAATAATTAATGGTTTTGTATGCTCTTATGTTAGCATAAATATTTCTGGTTAGCTGTGACTAATCAATATATTTTCATCCAGTAGGATAATATCGGCGGAAAACTGGTGCCCCCGCAACATCTAGCGAAGACCCAAATGCCCTTCAGGTTGCTAGCTCCATCATCAGACTAGCAACAAATAACCACATGAACAGTCTATCAAATATTATCAGACAATGCCCTCCACCAGGATAGCCATGCAATAACTCTCTCTCTCCCCCAAAACAGGAATTCATTTAAGTTGTTTGATGTAAACTAATAATTCACAACTGAATATTTATGCTCTCTGATATCTTTACAGTTTTGCACAATCTCACCTGCGGGCCAATTAGGAAAGTCCGATCATCACCAATAACAAGAATTCACTCCACCTCCTCACCAACAGGAAAGCCCATTCTCCAGCAAGAGCGAATACCACGTACACTCCAAAGAAAATCTCACCCCACCTGCGGGCCACAAGTGGAAGGTCCGCTCACCCTCAAGGGTGAACATCCAACAAGCAAAACTCATTATTTGTGTGCTCATGCCTTCAGTTTTCCATTAATAACTGTATGTCGCTTCTGTTTCTGCAATTGCAGTGTCCTCTATTCTACTCTGCCTTTGTGACAAAGGTGATCGTCAAGTTGAGGCCAAAGTTTTGGCATCCACCTGTGGTGTCGGGAATCAAAATCATTGTCACCACTTCTGGGAATCAAGGCAGCATTTCATAAATTTAAATTTTAAATTTGTTCCAGCTTTCGAAAATTTAAGTTAATTTAATTTAATGTTGCATTTCAGTTCCAAAATTAAAAGCAAATTGACTTCTGAGTTTCATTTAACTGAGTAGTGGTAGGAAGGTTTGCTCTGTCTGTCTGTGAGCTCTTAACCGAGTTCAGTTCTTAGAGTGTCCTTAGTAAAACAGAAACTTAACAACAACCTCCCCAAATCTGGAAATGTATATAAATTGCATAGTTAGAGCAGTATTTTCTTGTTTAGCATATGTAAGGTAGCCTTCAGTCACATGTACAGGTAAATATTTAGAAATATTTATGTAACCTATGTGTAGTGTATTAAAATAGTGATTTATTATAAACATATTTGCATATGCCCTAATGTCTCCATTCAACAGGAGTACTTAATTATAATTAGGTAATTGATTGCTAAAATTAGTCTATTCCCATTCTTAACTATTGAATGGGTAGTTAAAGACATCAACCTTAAATAGCAAATGTAAAGCCTAAAGAAACTACCCTGAAATCAGTATAATGTACAGTTCCTTTCCCGAATAATTTAAGTGAGGACTTCTGAGTTTACCTCACCATCTGACAGCAACAGTATGATGTGGAGAATAGTACAACTGGCGACGAGGTAAAGTCAATAAAGTAACAGTAGTGATTAGGACTGGTTTTGCTTTTCTTCAGGACTTATGGTGCAGACTAGCCTACACATCATGGAGTCTTTTTGGTAATTTAGGTTTCTTTTGAACAGTTGAGTGCCTAGTTATGTGAAGTATTGGCCTACAATGTGTTTAATTTCTTGTGGTGAATATGACAATGACTCCAATACCCAAGATTCCAGAGTTTAACCCTGATGAACGTCCGTTTGATAAGTATGTATCTCAATTTCAAGCCAACCTTGATGTTTATGAGAGTACGAATGAGGTTAAAAAGAAAACTTTTTGATAATTTCTCTTGGCAGTAAAGTATTTAGCACATTGGATGATTTGACTGCTCCAGAGTTGCCGTCTGATAAAAATTATGATGACTTAATTAATTTACTGAAAACACACTATGTTTCAAAGCCCTCATATCACAGAAGTCTTTGTCCATTTCAACAACATGTAAAGAAGTCAAGTGAATTTATGAGAGTTGTATGCTGACCTCAAGAGGCTTGCTAATAATTATAATTTTGGAACTACTTTTGATGCGAGGCTTCGGGACCAACTTTTGTATGGGTATTGACAGTCAATGCTATATCAAAAATCTTATGACAGAATATCTTCAACTTGAAGATTTAACCTTGGTTCAATTGTTGGACCGAATTGAATTGTGGGTGAAGATGTTTTGGCAGCAAATTTTTCACATTGTGACGTTTCGTCCTTAGTAAACAAATTATTAAAGAAAGAAAAAATTTCTTGTAAACATTGTGGCTATCCACATCAAAGAGATTTTTGTAAGTTTAAGCACCTGAGCTGTCGTAAATGCAACATAAAGAGCCACCTTGAAAGGTTTGTCAAAGAAAGCCAAGTGCTCTTTCCCATTGTAGCACTAGGGAATTTCCCAAGTCCAAATTAAAAAAGGCTCAGTGAAAGTTGTTTCACACGAAGGTGAAGAAGAAGAGGGTCTGGCTTCATTTCCAGAAGATAATCAATTGTTAAAAATTGATGAAACAGTTTTCATCAAGACAGTAAATGCTGAATTGTACTACTTCCTGTTAAATGATGTCAAAGTGCCACTCAAAGTGGACTCAGGTGCTGCAGTTTCTTTGCTAATGGAGGAGTAGTGCAAGAAGGTTGGAGCAGAAATCCAATCTTCTAACAAAAACTTCATGATTATGGTGGACATTCTGTGAATGGCAAGGGTAAAATCAAGCTTAAAGTATTGTTTAATAAAATTGCTGTTCATCATGTTTTCCATGTTACTTGTTATAACCAAAATAATCTGTGTGGCAGAGATTTACTGAATAAATTAGGTATTAAACTAGTGGGTATTGATGAGAGCTTTAAGGTTTATAATGTTTGTAATATTGACTTGAAAATTTTATTGGATAATTATTCAATTAATGAAATTAAGCCAATGTCTGGTGTTGAAGTCAAGATTTATTTGAAGGATAATGCAGTGCCAAAATTCATTAAAGCTAGGCAAGTTCCCTTAGCACTTAAAGATCCCGTGGAAAGGGCTTTAAATACATTAGTTGATGAAGGCAAAATAGAATCTGTTTCTTTTAGTGAGAGGGCTGCCCCAATTGTCCCAGTTTTGGAAAAATGGGGATATTAGAGATTGTGTTGATTTCATGTATCATAATACTCAAATAAACATTGAATGATATCCATTGCCCAAGTTCGATGAGATGCTTGCTATTGTAAATAGTTCTACCTATTTTGCTAAAATCGACCTTGCTAATGCTTATCTTCAAATTCCGGTGTGTGAATCAGATTTTTTTTTTAATTTCTACAGAGAAAGGTTTGTTTAAATGGAAATGTCTTCCTTTTAGCCTGGCTTCTGCTTCAGGAATTCTTCAAAGATTTATTTTTCAACTGCTGTGTGATATTGAAGGCATTGTTGTATACCTAGATGATATTTTGGTATGTGCCTCTTCACTTGCTGATGTGGAGAACAAATTCAAATTAGTACTTGATAGACTTTCTAAGGCTAATGTCACATTCAGTGTAAAAAAGTGTAAATTGGACAAAAGAGTTGTTGAATTTTTGTTATGATATTTCTGCTAAAGGTTTATCACCCTCCCCTGTTAAGGTCTGAGCATTCTGAGATACTCCAAAACCAAAAGATTTGTTAGAATTACAATCTTTCCTAGGATTGGCAACTTACGACAGTAGATTTATTTACGGATTTTCTGATATTTTGTCACCATTGAATGATTTGAGCAAGATAAATGTAAGCTTTGCGTGGTGTAGAAAATGTTAAGCTGCTTTTGATCTAGTTAAGAAAGCACTTTGTTGTTCTATGGTTTTATCATGCTTTTCAAGCAAGTCTAAGGTGATTCTGGAAGTGGATGCCTCTCCAATTTGAGTAGGTGCAGGTTGGGGGAATGGTAGAGTGTTGTTAAGAATCTGTTTTACTAAGGGGACTCAAAGTACTGAGCTCGGTTAAGAGCTCACAAACAGACAGGACAGATATTTGCACTTGAACACCCCAACCATATACCACTACTCGGTTAAATGAAACTCAGAATTCAACTTTCTTTTAATTTTGGAAATGCAATGACATTAAAAGAATTGAATTAAATTTTTTAAATTAAATTTTATGAAATGCTGCCTCGAATCTCGGTGGTGGTGAGCACAATTTCGTTTCCCGGCACCACAGATGTATGCCAAGACTTTGGCCTCAACTCGACAATTACCTCTGTCACACAGACAGAGTAGAATAGAGGACACTGCAATTGCAGAAACAGAAATGACACACTGTTAATAATGGGAAACTGAAAGCATGAGCACACATATAATGAGTTTCCAATATTATTCTACAGAATGAAAATATATTGATTAGTCACAGCTAACCAGAATTATTTATGCTACCGTAATAGCATACAAAACCATTAAATCTTTGTTGGTATTAAAGGAAAACAGTTTATTCACAATAAATGAAGAATAAGCAAGACAAATACAGTACTGTATATATTCCTTAAATTGTGGGCAACCACAAAACTTGCAATGCTTATTACTGATTTGCAATTAATATGGTAAGACACTCTATTTAAGATAAAGGAAGAATCTACGAGATAAATGCAGTCTTCATTCACTTATAGTTATCAAGAACTATTTGCAATGAAAAGGGGGGGGGGGGCAAAACCACCTTTTGAAGTATTTGCAACTTATAACTCAAAACAGTTTATCCCCAACATATGAAGAATCAGCAAGATAAATACAGTATGCATTCATTAAATTGTGGTTAACAGGTAATATTTGCAAAGTCAACAGGGTAAAATTACCTTTTAATAATTTGCAGTTTATAGCATAAAACACTTTAGTTAAATGATTAATTATTTGCAATTTATATAGCAAATAGCTTTATTCATGAGTTTTTGACGTAAAACACTTTATTCACGATGATAGAAAGAGGTGAAATGAAATTAGAATTTATTAGGAGAAGGGATAGATTTTTACGGGCTCATAACCAGTCTTCAGAGGATGAGATTTTCGTTTATCACATTCATTGAAAAGAAACTTCTTAGCAATGTATATCAGCTGTAATTTACAGGTTAAGGAATTAACTTTGGCAAGTGAGATTCCAGTTAGGTAATCCACAAAGTTTCGTTTGTATGGGAATGGAATCTGAGGAAAAATTCGTAAGATTTAGCCAGTAACGAATGTAACTAATTCTCAAAAAACCAATTTGCTTGACCCACGAGCTTTACCATACACTATCCCTCACCTTGTTAGTGCCAGATGAATTCCTGTGAAGATGCCACGTAAATAAGGTTTGAAATAAACTTGACTGCTGAGGCGAGATGCTGCCTCTGGGATGCTTGGCCGCCAAATGAGGACGCTTCAATGTCCCTCCAGATGACGTCATCTGTAGGATATATTTCTAGAGCAGTAACTGGCTCTTATATCATTTAAGGACTACTTTAGTGGTGGTCCCTAGCAGGCAATTATAGCAGAGATGCAAGGGAGAGACAGTATTTTAGGTGCAACAAGTGGAAGCAAATAAAATAAAACGGGAATAATAATGGCAATTTAGGTTACTGGTAATCAATCTCTAGAACGTTCTTTGCGTTGTAGGAGACGGAATTTAAGTACTCAAATAATAAAGAAGCTACTGAAATATATCTAGACAGGCTAATGACATAACAGCAAGGTCAAATTCATAACAAAATTATCAGCAAGAACAATTTTTATAATACTTAATTAGTAAGAGCTATTTTATCATAAGAAAATTGTAAAGAAAACGTATCTGATAGGTTCACTGAAAAGATGGAATGGTAGGAGCAGCTTTTATATCGGGACTCTGCTTCTACACGTACAAGAATAGTAAATAAGGTATATTTAAAATTAGCTATAAGCTATGATATAAATTGCATATAATCATAATCTGCAAAAGTCAAGAAGTAGGAATTATTTTTTTAGTTAAAAAAAATGACAGTTATGTTACTAAATTAACTAATAAGGCATCTAACAGCCTCTGGTGACTTTGAGTGAAACACTCTGTCACAGTGCAGTCTTATTACAAGTTGAAAATGGAATTGAGAAACCATTGGTTTTGCTAGTAAAATACTTTCTAGTGCAGAAAAAAATTATTCCCAGACTGACAGGGAAGCATTTGCTATGGTTTTTGGTGATACAAAATTTAAGTATTTTTTGTTGGGCAGCAAGTTTGAATTCAGAACAGACCACAAGCCATTACTAGAGTTATATGGAAAATCAAAATAAATTCCTAAAGATTTGAATGCCAGACTAACTAGATGGTCTGTTGTGCTTTCAAAATATTCTTTTGATTTAGAGCATAAGAGTAGAAAAAGAAATGTTGTGGCAGATGCTCTCAGCAGGCTTCCTGTTGACAATAATTTACTTATCCAAACATCTGTAGAGTATATTAAACTAATAGAAAATTTTGAAGCTCTTTGTTAAATTTTGGTTGGTCATACAATTGTAATGAATGTAATGAATATGTTCATGTAAAGAATGACTAGACAGTCTATGATAATGTAATTCTGTTTAAGAATAAAATCCTAATTCCAACTGAACTTTGGTCTGAAATCTTAAAGTTATTACATTCTGGCCATGGTGGTGTAGTTGCAATGAAGGCTGAGGCTAGGCTGAGTGTTTGGTGGCCTAACCATAATAATGATGTTGAAGACATGATAAAATCTTGTGTGACTTGTGCACCATGAATAACAGTATCGCTAAAACACCAATACTGCAATGTAGTTATGTTAGTAAACCATGGAGTAGAGTGCTCATTGATTATTACGAGTTAGACCATAAAAATATTCTTATTTCAATGGATGCTTATTCTGAATTCATAGATGTTCATGTTGCTCCTTCTGTGATTAGCTTTGCAACGATTGAATTACCAAGAAAGAGCTTTGCAAGTTTTAGCATTCCAAATGTAGTTGTGTCCGACAATGCTCCTAACCTTGTCTTAAATGAAATAAGGGAATTTTATATAAGAAATAGCGTACCCTTAATTAACCCATCCCCTTATTATCCTGTTACTAACGGATTGGTCGAGAGAGCCGTAAAAACTTTTAAGGAGGGAATAAAAAGTTGCAAAGTGGAACTTTGAATGCTAAGCTCTGTAAATTTTGTACACTTACCATGAAACCTTTCTTAGCATCACTAAGGAACCACTAATGTTGAACAGAAAATACAAGTCTCCTTTAGATACTTTAAAATCAAAGAAAAAGAAAGTGGAGGAAGAAAGTTAAATGGTTAAACATAATGAGCTACAGGGTAATGAAAATAATGTTTTGTTATTGGTCAGGCTGTATTTGCAAAAAAACATTCGGTCAAGGTTCCCTTTGGCTTGCAGCTGTTGTAATGGAAGTAAAAGGGGTAAGTAATTATGTTATTAGAGTCCCTAGAGATGATGGAGATTTGTATTGGCATAGACACGCCGATCATTTAAACGTAAGGTCAAATTCTGATGAAAAATTTCAGTTGTCAGAAGATCCTATTGCTAATAATCCTTTACCCAATGTGTTAGATTATGTTTATACAGGTAACAACCAAAATAAGAATCTTTTATCTAATGGAATTCACAATGAAAATGAATGCAGTGTTGATAATGATAATCTTGAGTCTTTATTGAGTAGCATGTCTAATGAGAAAATTGTTTGCTAAACACTTCTATCTAATTCACCTGTACCAACTCTTACAAGGTCTTTCAGAATTTCTAAACCACCTGATAGGCTTATAACCACTATGCAATATGCACTAACTATTTTAAGGGTAGAGGGATGTAGTATATTGAAATAAGGATTTATAATAAACATATTTGCATATGCCCTAATGTCTCCGTTCAACAGGAGTACTTAATTATAATTAGGTAATTGATTGTTTAAAATTATTCTATTCCCATTCCTAATTATTGAACGGGTAGTTAAGTTATTTACCTTAAATAGTAAATGTAAACCCTAAAGAGTCTACCCTGTAATCAGTATAATGGACAGTTCGTCTCTGGAATAAACTAAGTGAGGACTTTTGAGTTTATCAAACCATCTGACAGCAACAGTATGATGTGTAGCATATTGCACTATGTAAGGACAAAGCTTGAATATGCAACCCTCTTTTGGAATCCACACTTGAAAAAGCACATAGTAAAGCTGGAAAAAGTTCAAAGACATGCCATGAAGCTGGTGCCAGAAATACGCAATCCCAGTTATGAGTAAAAGCTTAGGGAGTTAGACTTACCATCACTGGAAGCTAGAAAAATGAGGGGAGATATGGAAACTGTTTTAAAATCTTTCATGGTTTTGACAGAGTAGATAGGGATCCATATTTTGATATGGCTGGCACTAGAACAAGAGGTCATAGTTTAAAGCTTCATAAGAAAACTTTTTGCAGGATGTAAAGGAGTAATTTTTTCAAGTAAGAGTAGTTGATGATTGGAATTTCCTAAGTGAGGAGGTAGTTAAAGCTAATTCAATCCATACATCAAGGACAAGTATGATAAGTATCACTAAGTACAAAAATGGAACCGACCAAGAGATGGGGAGTCTCGAGCATGTGGCTCTGTTCGTGTAAGCACAATTAGGTAATTACAATATGTTAATTACACACCAGGCAGACATTAGAACACACGCAATCAGTATCTCCCAAATTTTTCCTTGTATTTTTGAGTGAACCTTGTCTAAATTATAAATCTTAAACCAAATTTTCCTGAAAAGAGATTTTGCAGAATATTATGAGTAAAAAAAAATAATTTTTGTAAGAGAGACTGTCATAAAATATTAAAGGGAAATTCTTTGCGAAAAGTTAGAGGGGGAAAAAGAAGACACTGTCATGTCCTGTCTTGAGGGAAGCTTAGAAGGCTTGCCAGTGGTAAAGCCATCTCATTACCTAATTTTTTGTTTAAATCCGGGAGAGCTCTAACTGCATTACTAACATGATCCTGTGATTCCATATCTTGTTAAAATTAATATCCTTTCCATATAGATTAAGTTGATTGTCAAATTTTTATGTGAAATAGATGAATAAATAAATAAATAAATACGAAAAATAGATCTGTCATCAGTGTTAATTTGCTAAGTAGCACAGTTGTCTTTTTTTTTTCTTATGCTCTGTTCTCTTTCACTATTTTTGTGTGCTTAAAATTAAGGTAGATTTAATTTCTGATCCTGTGATAACATACCTTGTTTAAGAATTGACAAATCTTTTTCTTTTGAAATGACTGGTTTAGCAGTTAAAAAGAAACTATAGCAGAAACAGGTGTTCAAAGCATCAAGTGTTTGTCTCCTTGAATGCATATTCAATTTTCCTTCTTGTGGGTTTTTGTTTTCCTGTATAGTTTCTTTAATTACCAAAGTCAAATTTTAAGTTATGTGTGTTACCAGAAAAGAGATGAACTAAGTAAATAAATTAGTACTCATATGAAGAAATAACAATTCTGTGTGAAGTTACTTAGAATTTTTTTCTCTCCTTTTTTTTCTCCCTCTCTATATTCTGTGAAAGGTAAAACATCAAAATGGAACCATCTCTGTCCCTAAACCCCCATCCATTTGTTGGGGTAAGAGTGGTAGAGGATCTCTGGGAGTTGTAAGAGGGGGAGTAGCTCTTAGAGGCTTGAAGCAAAAAGTCAGGGACCTTGAGACCCTAGTAATAAAACTGGATGATAAAATTCAGAATATGGATAGAGAAATGAAATAGAATGAAACACTTATAGAGAAGAAAAGATGGCACAAGTACAAGAGAGAAAAGGACTAGAAAAATGAATAAAAAAGCTGGAAGAGGAAAATAGTGAATTAGAAATCAGAATTTCTAAACAAGAAGATAACAAGCAGTAGAATACATCCTGAATGAAATAAATCTTAGTTTACCACTTTCTTCTGAGAGAGACGAGATTGCAACATGGAATTTACAGATAAAGGAAAACGTTGAACTGTTTAGAAAAGAGTTTTAGGAGGTGAATACGGAACATGATGCCATGAAACCTTCCTTTGCAGATGCAATAAAGGGAAATGTGGAAGTAAAAGAGACTGTGAGGGTGGTGGCACTGTA
Source organism: Halocaridina rubra (assembly GCA_037179515.1). NCBI lineage: Eukaryota > Metazoa > Arthropoda > Malacostraca > Decapoda > Atyidae > Halocaridina > Halocaridina rubra. Next base: position 21,122 of record JAXCGZ010017747.1, on the reverse strand, counting down.
AAATGTACACATGGTTGATTATAAAGAACCAGTTATAGAAAAAATGAGAGATGTTATGATGCAAAGGGCTAATCCATTGATTAAACAGGCACTTTGTAAAGAAAAGACAGTGGTACTATCAGGCATAAGTGATTCCCAGGAGTCAACATGGCAGGGGAGACTTGAACAAAATAAAGCTAGGGTGTTAGACCTGATAAGGAAGCTTGGAGTAGAATGTGGTCCAGAGAATATTGTAAACTTTCACCTACTTGGTAAATATTCTAGGGAGGGCAAGGCAAGAGCAATGAAAGTAACCTTTGAGAGAGGGGACACATGTGGAGGACATTATGAAGAGAAAACTAAAATACTTTCAACAATTCAAATCAGTGTTCATTAGACCATACAGACCACAGGAAGAGATGGAAAGGATCAAAACTTGTTGCAGGAGGCCAGGAGGTTGAATGAGGGAAGAAATGATGAAGAGAAGAAATATTTTTGTTTCAGAGTTCTTACAGACAAAGAGGATATAAAGAAGATAATGATAGAAGATCAAGGATGCAGCCTAAATAAGACTGCTGTACACAAATACTGATGGAATAGCTGGTAAGGCAGTAGAATTAAAGGTTTGGATTTGCAAAAGTAAAGCAGATATAGTAGCAGTTACAATGACCAAGTTAAGTGAGGACATAAACAGTGTCACATTTTTCCTAAGGGCTGAAGAATATAGAGGGTTTAAAGATCTGAGAGGACTGGTGGAGGGAAAGCACTGTTCATAAGAGAAAAATTCAGGTTGAAGAAATAGACTTTGCTAGAGAAAGTGAGTTCAAGGAATTTCTTGTTGCTCACATAATTACCGGGTCAGAGAGCATTATTGTAACTGTTGTATATAACCCACCATGGAACCAACATAGGCTGGAAGCTTATGAGTGTGACAGAGTGTTTCACTCAAAGTCACCAGAGGCTGTAGTAGATGCCTTATTAGTTAATTTAGCAACTTTTATCTGTATTTTCTTTTCTTAATAAAATAATTCTTGCTAATTGCATATTGCAGATTATGATTACTTGCAATTTATATTTCAGTTTATAGCTAATTTTAAATATAAACGAGGCCATAGATATGTTGTCTAAGCAATTTTCTTAATATAAAATTGCTTTGCCGATAAATTTTATATTATAAAAATTGCTCTTGCTGATAATTTTGTTATAGATTTAACCTTGCTGATATGTCATTAGCCTTTCTAGATTCACTTCAGTAGCTTCTTTATTATACGAATGGTTAAACTTCCGTTTCCTGCAACGCAAAAAATGTTCTGGAGTTTGATCCCAAGTAACCTATTTTTGCCCACAATATTCCCTTTTATTTTTTATTTGCTTCCACTTGTTGCACCTAAAATACTGTCTCTCCATTGCATCTCTGCCATAATTGTCTGCCAGGGACCACCACTACAGTAGCCCTCACAAAGAGGGATGGTTGATTATGCTTACTTGGCGGCTAAGCACCCCAGAGGCAAGCTCTCGCCTCAGCAGTCCTGCTCACTTCAAGCCTTTATTTTTACGTGGTGTCTTCACAGGAATTCATCTGGCACAAACAAGGTGAGAGATAATATATGGTAAAGCTTGTTGGTTAAGCAAATTGGGAATTCGAGAAGCTGGTTAAATTCATTACTGGTCAAACCCTTTATTGGTCAAATCATAAGAAGTTTTTCTCAGATTCCATTTCCATAGCAAACAAGCTTTTGTAGATTACCTAACTGGAATCTCATTTGCCAAGTTTAATTCCTTGACCTGGAAATTACAGCCGATATGCATTGATAAGAAATTTCTTTCATTGAGGATACCAAAGTAAAATCTCGTCCCCAGAAGATTGCTCATTACCATGCAAAAATTTATCCCTTCTCCTAATAAACTCTGACTTCATTTCACCCCTTCTATCATCGTAAATAAAGTGTTTATGTCAATACTCGTAAATAAGGTTTTTCTTTGCTATAAACTGCCAATGATTAATAATTTAAATAAAGTATTGGATGCTATAAGCTGTAAGTAATTAATAAGTAATTTTGTCCTGTTGGCATTACAAATGTTTTTGTTAACCATAAGTTAATGAATACATACTGTATTTATCTTGGTGATTCCTCATATATTGGGAATAAAGTGTTTTGAGTTATAAGTTGCAAATACTTCAAAAGGTGGTTTTTACACTTTTGGCACTGCAAATATTTCTTGCTGTACAAAACTGCTTGAATACATATTTATCTCGTAGGTTCTCCCTTAATCGTAAATAAAGTGTTTTACCATATAACTTGCAAATAATTAATAAGCAATTTTGCCCTATTGGCATTGCAAACTTTTATTGCTAATCACAATTTAAGGAATACATACTGCATATGTCTCGCTTATTCCTCATTTATTGTGATTAAATTGCTTTATGCTAATGCTGGCAAATGATTAATGGCTTTGTATGCTTTTACAGTAGATAAATATTTCTGGTTAGCTGTGACTAATCAATATATTTACATCCAGCAGAATAATATTGGAAACTCATTATTTGTGTGCTCATGCCTTAGTTTTCCTATTATTAATTAAAACTTTCTGTTTCTGCAATTGCAGTGTCCTCTCTTCCACTCTGCCTGTGTAACAAAGGTAATTGTCGAGTTGAGGCCAAAGTCTTGGCATCCGTCTGTGGTGCCTAGAATCGAAATCGTGCTCACCACCTCTAGGATTCGAGGCAGCATTCCATAAATTTAAATTTTAGATTTGTTCCAGCTTTCCAAAACTTAATTAATTATTTTTAATGTGTCATTGCATTTCCAAAATTAAAAGAATGTTGAATTTTGAGTTTCATTTAACCGAGTAGTGGTAGTCTGGGTAATTTACAAAATTAATAAACATCATGTCTGTTTGTGAGCTCTTAACTGAGTTCAGGACTTTGAGTTTCCTTAGTAAAACAGAAACTTAATAACAACCTCTTTACAAATTAATTGGTGTCCGAATAGGGACCCAAAGGGACAGACTGATTTTGATAATATTTTTTTATATTGCATTTTAACATTGCACAAGAAACCCGATTACCATTGGTTTGGATTATGAAATGAATGAATCTTAGGCTGCGCACAAGAATCTTATTGTTAGCGATGTTGCAAATCAGAATTTTTTTTTTTTAATTTTCAGAATTAATTACTGTAGCTAATATTTTCCTTGTTTACTATGTGGTGAACAAGATTTCATTTATTTGCATGATAATATTGAGTTTTAAGCCATTAGTGATTTATATATCCGTTAAAGGGAGATACTTGTTGGGATTTGTTTATATTTCTTTGATATTTAGGAATTGGGAGTCAGCATATTTAGTACTTTGCTTATAATTGAGTTTTTATATTCAAGGATTGACTGCTCATAGATTGGGAAGAATAAGTTTGGTGTCGTTTGTTGAGCCTAGGCTAAGCCCTTCATGTGTCTATGTTGTCACTCAAAAATAAATTTTCTCATTATTAGTAGACGCATGTGCAATTTGGCTGCCTTGTGGGCCATTAGCTTATCTTTGCTGTAGTTTGCATAGGATCTGTGCACTTTTGGCAAATCTCCATAGTTTTATTTATGACATTTTACTTATTGGCACTGCCATATACGCTCTCATACGCAAGCATGATCGCTATGCTTTACTTACTTGTATTCTTTTGGACCGTGTGCTTGTCAGTATAATTTGTTTTTGCTCATTCCTTTCATTTGCACCATAACTGCTAAGCAGTCACAACTGCCATCCTGTATTATCAGTGTTTCATGCACTGTTTTGCAACATTTTGCTGCTGTAGCATTTGATTGTATGTTGAGTCACTTTCATGATGAGATTTTAGGATCACCATTATGTTTTTGTTTGAACGGTGGTGTCGATTTTTTTTCTTGGGTGTTGTGTGGCTATTCCAATTTTTTTATTATTGTAGAATTTTATTTTTTTGTGGTTGAATTGTTTTGGCATTTCATTTTTGACTGTTTAGGAAACCACCATGACTACCGGGCAGTCACAGGAAACCAACATGAAACCCAGGCGGTCAAAGGAATACATCAAAACATTTGATTAAGAGAGTTACCTGGACAAGATGATTGCTATGGGTGAGAAATACGGCTATTCCCCAGGACCGATGCTCCTCGAGTGGGTTCATAACAAGATGGCTAAGCACCGAGCTGAGCTGGAAAGGAAAGCATGCAAGCAAGAGTAGGCACAATTGAAACGAGAAAGCGAGCAAGCACAACACGATTACGACCAGGCGCAGGCAGAAGCACAACGCAAACATGAGCTTGAGCTTGCTCGGTTTCGAGCGGTAACCCCGGACAGTGGTGGTTCACTCAGAAATGGAGACCAGCCTCGTGAGAGGCCCCCCCCCAAATACGGAAATACGAGGATGACGGCAAGCAACCGCTCGATACTTGCATCCGCTCTTTTGAAAGTCTTGCCACTGCTAATGATGGCACAGAGGCTGAGAAGAGTCATTGCCTGCTCACCTCCATGCCACCTGTCTGCTCACCCTGGTCAGTGAACTCGACCACTAACAACTGAGGGACTTCGAGAATGTTAAACACACACTCCTTTCCTCGCAGAACTTTTTGCCAGCTGAGTGTCGTGCTAGGTTTGTTACCGCTTTTCCAATGAAGGAGAAGAACTGCAGTGCCCTTGGCAACAGCACGTCTCGCCTCTTTAATGATTGGTTGCGAGTTGCAAAGTGTTCTCATGAAAAGTGGCATCCGTTCTTAATGTTTGAATTAATTGCCAATGACCTCCCTACGGACGTTCTTCCATATGTAAGGACCCAGCTTAAGGATGAGATCAACTTCGAGAAAAGTTTAGTCGCTCTGGACGAGTACCTCCAGCACAACCAGCCTGGAGTACGTCTCTGTGATCTTATGAGGGCAAGAAGGGCTGATCCCAAGGCTCGTCCTCCCCCGCAAAAGGCCATGATTCTCACAAGAAAGGAACTTGCAGGAACGGGAAGCAGAAGGGCCTTCTCAGAACTTCACTCATCCAGCTTATCCTCCTCACACTCCTAAGTCTTATTACTGCAGTGCACTGACACTCAAGAAGGATGACTCAGTAAGACCTAAGCCTCAGCAGTTCAAAGGAACGGGCAATTACCCTGCTCCACCTTCCCAGGGATTTCAGCCTAACTCTAAGAGCTACCACACTCCCTTTTCCAACAGCGGCCAGTATAACCGTCTGGCCACTCACTTGGCCCATACCATAGAAACATGGCCAGAAAAGGCAACTGAAGATAATGCCGAGAACTTACCGTACAAAGTTGACAATGTGCAGTTTACTGAACATGATGATCCTGAGATGTTCCCAATTTGCCTAGGAACCATAAATGGTGTGGAAGCTTAGATAGCCCTCGACACAGGGGCCAGTGGTAAATTTGTTGACGAGAGATTCATAAGAGATGAAGATTTCATCGGCAAGGTCATTCGTGTGCGGGTTGCTAAAGGAAAACCTCTGATACAACACTGCTGTCATTGACCTGGATTGTAAATACTACAAGGGAAAAGCCCCAGCTGTGGTATTGATTGGGCATATGTACCCTGTCTTGCTGGGTCGTGTGCTGAACCTAGCTCCTATCTTCCAGGCTGATCTCTACCATGAGGACATTACATAGTGGAACATCCCTCGGGCAAAGTCACAAGAAGTCATTGCAGCAGCTAATATTGGCTCTGACGCTAGGAATTTGGACAATTCTCTGAAAGACTCCATTGACTCTGTTGCAGTTAGTACCCGTAATGTGGAAGGCAGAGAGTTTTCCCCTCCTTTACCAGATGATGCACCTCTAGAGCCACTGAAGTTCTGTCCAGACTTAGCCAAACTGCAGCAAGATTGCCCCAGCCTCACATTCTGGATGCAACAGGCCACCGAGGGAAGAACCTTTACGGTGAGAGGTGGAGGCCAGATCACTTACGCCGTTGAAGATGGAGACCTTCATAGGCATGTGACTAAAGAAGGCCATACCATTAAACAGTTGGTGGTACCCGTTTCATTGTGCCACCAGGCTATGTATGTGGCACACCATTTACCTCTGAGTGGACACAGAGGCAAAGCAGAAACTCTGCACATTCTTCAAAAGGCTTTTGCATGGCTAAACATGTACGCTGAGGTGGACAGATACGTGGGCTCTTGCCCCGTCTCTCAATCCACCTCTACAGCACTGATACCAAAAGTCCTCATGGGCAAAACTAAGCTCTCAACGGAGCCATTTTTCAAGGTCGCTATTGACATATTAGGTCCTATTATCCCAGCTTCGTCCACAGTTAAACAGTTCCTCCTTGTATACGTCAACGTTTCAACAAGGTATCCGGATGCGATACCGCTTTCCTCTATCACGACCGAAGCAGTCGCTCAGGCCCTATTCGAAATCTGCCCCAGGGTCAGTTTCCCTGAGCAGGTCACTTCTAACAATGGAAGTCAGTTTACAAGTAGGCACTTTGAGGCTTTCTGTAACCTTTTAAAAATGAAGCACATTCGTACAAGTGTCTATCATGCCCAATCAAATGAAGTGTATGAACGCTACTATTGGACATTGAAGCGATGTTTGCGTAAGCTAGCAATAGATATATCCAGCAATGGGACAAGTACGTTCCCGCTGCACTCTTCTCTTTCAGAGACATGCCTCACGACACTACTGAAAACTCGCCTTTCAAGTGTCAGAGGCCCAGTGGAATTCTTGGCAGAATGTTGGGACTCACCTACCATCGAGGATGACGATTAGGACGTCCATGAATATATTTTGATATTTTCATCCCATCTCAAAAGGGCCTGGAAAAATGCACAGTTAACCATTTAAGCATAATCAACAGAATGTCAAGCTACTCTTTGATAAGTGTGCCCGGCGTCGTGCCCTGACAACTGGAGATCGAGCTCTGTTACTTTTTCCAACAGATACTCGCAAACTAATGCTATGCTGAAAAGGACTGTACACTGGTACACCGTGTGATCCCCAACAATTATGTGTTAAATGTTGATGGTAATAATCAGAAATACCACATAAACCAGCTGAAGCTGTATTATGAGGACCCGGAGGCCCACAGGGGTCCTGCGCTGGCACTCTCAGCAACCCCTATAAGTGCCCTTATTAGCAACATTACCTCAGAGGCTGCAGCAACACAGGTGCTCCATTATAGCCACCCCTTACCTCCTATGTTGGAGTACTGCTCCTTTGTTGTGGAGACACCACCCTTGATATTTAAGACGTAACCTTTACATCTGACGATGGCAAGTATCCTTCCATTCCCACACACTGAAAGGAAAGGCTGAGTAATTGAATTATTAACTCCAGCCTGCAACCAAGTCAAGAGGAACAGCAGAACAAGATATTAGAGGACTACGAGTTCTTCTTCAACGTCCTTCCAGGCTTAACTGCTTCCATTGAGCATCGCATGTCAGATTGACTGACCAAGAGTCAATTTTTCATTCCTATGGCCTTCCCCATCAGCTGTCTGTATGGCTGAGGGAAGATCTTGACAATTGAGTCTGCCTCGGAATAGTTGACAAGAGCATTTTCGCCTTAGTGTTCACTGTTACTGATAGTGTGTAAGCAAGATGGCAGTCACAGGCTCTGCCTCAACTGTCGTAAGCTTAACTCCCATACCATCTCTGATGTAGAGCCCATTGCCAAAGCTGAGCATATTTTCTTTTTTCTCTCCAAAGCCCGCTACCTATCCAAATTGGATCTGGCCAGTGGAATTTGGCAAGTCCCGCTGAGCGAGACTACCAAGCCTTTAACAGCCTTTTCCACAAGATATGGTCTATACCAGTTCAGGGTCATGCCTTTTGGTATGGTGAATGCCCCTGGCTGCTTCAGCTGACTCATGAAGACAGCATTGCAGGACCTCGACAATGTTTCATGTTTTAGAGACGACATCCTGGTGTATTCTTAGGATTGGTCATCGCACCTCGCGACTGTCCAGAGAGTTCACGCTCTTCTAAAACAACATGAACTGCATTTAAAGCCTTCCAAATGCGAGATTGGTTTCACACAATTGCATTATCTCCGCCAATTGGTCCAAGAAGGAACTATGTCCCCTTTACAGGACAAGGTGCAAGCTATTAAGGATATGGAGAAACCTGCTACTGTCACTCAAGTGAGATCATTCCTGGGTAGTGTCCCTACTACTAATGGTTCATTGCACAGTTTAATACAATCACTGCCCCTTTGCAGCAAATGACCTCCTCAAAGCGAGGTAAAACCTCCCCTTGTTCAATGGACAGACGAAGCGGAGAGAGCATTTTTCATGCTCTGAAAAGTCTTTGCGGGTGAGCCAGTATTATAGTTGGTAAACCCTGATTTTCCCTTTATCTTGGAGACCTACTACTTAGACAAGGGCCTGGGCGCCATGCTCTTGTAAGCCCGGTCAAGCAAATCAGCAGAAGTAGCTCCAGTGCGATATGCAATCCTCAGGCTTTGCCCTGCAGAGCAGAATTACTCGACCGTGGAGAAGGAAGCTTTGGCCACATATTGGGCCATAAGGAAATTTGAATTCAATCTGTATGACCGATATTTTACACTGAGAACCGACCACCATACTCTCCTATATTTACAGACTGTAGACAAGCTGAATCCTCGGCTGAAAAAGTGGGAACTTTACCTGAATCTTTTCAAATTAACTGCCCAACATATTGATGGAAAGGATAATGAGCTCACTGATCTACTAATTGACTGTCACTACCCTCAAATAGCGAAGGTTGTGCTGTTAGCCTCAGTTTATCTAGTCTATAAAGATAACCTCTCTGATGTGTTTTTTTTTATGTTTATCTTTTATATTTTTAATACTGTGCTTGTTTATTTTAGCTTACACAAGTATTTCAGTTTGGTCATATACATGTAAAATGGGTTTTACTTAATTTACTCTAGTATGGCGTATTTCTACTCCCTTTAGGAGTGTGTTCATGTGTATTAATGTTATTCCTTATGGAAGAGGAAGATGAAGATGAAGAATATTTCTTTGATTATAGTTTTATATTCCCCTTTTTTGAGACTCTGAAAGCCAGAACATGGCAGAAACTTTTAGTTCAGTGTGGAATAGCTGAAGGTGTTTTCAATCCTCGCCACTGCTAATGACGACTTAGTTCAAAATTTTCCTTTTATGTATATTGTATTATGTTTGTATATTATTTTATTGCCTTATTGCATGTGAATAATTCTTAAACTTAAATATTAATATTCTCTGATATATAGTTGTGATTTAAATTTTCTTGAAATATGAATTTGATCACATTCCTTTTATGTTTTGCATGTTACCCAATGTTTTTTTAATAAGTATTGTTCACTTTTACTGATAGTATAATTTCCAGTGGTAGATCCCATCTTTATTGTTAAAATGTTCTTTTCCCTTTAAAGGATCTCTCATACCACATAATAACACTGAAGTCACCATAAATTCCTCTGTTCTTTTTTTGTTTTCTGAAGTAGAATTTTGTTATTTCAGTATTCTCTAGAATGGGCCTTTGTGACAGTGTTTTGCTCAAAGTCATATTATGACTAGTTAGCTTATAGCTAATTTTAAATATATCTCGTTTAATATTCTTGTATGTGTAAAAAGTATGATTCCAATATAAAAAAAAATTCCTCCCTATTTTTCTCTTTTCTGCTCTTTCATTTTTTTCTCATAAACGAGGCCATAAGTACGTTGTTTATGCAATTTTCTTATAAAATTGCTTTGCTGATAAGTTTTGATATATTTAAAAAATTGCTGTTGCTAATCATTTTGTTATAAATTTGACCCTGTTGATATGTCATTAGCCTGTCTAGATAAATTTCAGTAGCTTTATTATTTGAATAGTTAAAATTCCGTCTGCTGCAATGGAAAGAATGCTCTGGAGATTGCTCACCAGTAACTTATTTTTACCCATAATTTTTTTTTATATTTGTTTCCGCTTGTTTCACCTAAAATAGTGTCTCTCTCTTGCAGTTCTGCCATAATTGCATGCCAGGGACCACCCCTACGGTAGTCCACGAATATTATATGACCAGTTACTGCTCTGAATTTACATCCTACGGGGGGCTAAATGATGATCTTACCAAGAGGGACAATTGATCACGCTCAATAGGCGGCCAAACATCCCAGAGGCAAGATTTCGCCTAAGCAATCCCGCTTACTTCAAACCTTTTTATATGTGGCATCTTTAAATTAATTCATTGGGCACAAACAAAGTGAGAAATAGTGTATGGTAAAGCTTGTTAGTAAAGCAAATTGGGAATTAGAGAAACTGTTTAAATTTGTTACTGGTCAAATCCTTTACTCGTCAAATCCTATGAAATTTTTCTCAGATTTCATTCCCATACAAAACAAACTTTTGTAGATTACCTAACTGGAGTCTCATTTGCCAAATTTAATTCCTTGACCTGGAAATTACCGCCGTTATACAATGATAAGAAATTTCTTTCATTGAGGGTGCCAAAGTAAAATCTTGTTCTCAGATGATTGCTCATTACCACGTAGTAATCTATCCCTTCCCCTAACGAATCTTAATTTCATTTCACCCCTTCTATCATTATTAATAAAGTGTTTTACGTCAATATTCGTAAATACAGCGTTTTTTTCTTTTGCTATAAATGACAAATAATTAATTATTTGAATAAAGTGTTTTATACTATAAGCTGCAAGTAAGTAATAAGTAATTTTGTCCTGTTGGCATTGCTATTGTTTTTGCCAACCACAATTTAATGAATACATATTGTATTTATGTTGCTGATTCCTCATATATTGGGAATAAAGTGCTTTGAGATATAAGTTGCAAATACTTGAAAAGGTGGCTTTGTACTTTTGGCACTGCAAATATTTCTTGCTGTACAAAATTGAATGAATACATATTTATCTCATAGATTCTCTCTTTATCATAAATAAAGTGTTTTACCATATAAATTGCAAATAATTAATAAGTAATCTTGCCCTACTGGCATTGCAAATTTTTATGGTATGACTCGCTTATTCTCCATTTATTGTGAATAAATTGTTTTATGCTAATGCTGGCAAATAGTTAATGGTTCTGTATGCTCTTACAGTAGTGTAAATATTTCTGGTTAGCTGTGACTAACCAATATATTTTCATCCAATAGAATGATATTGGAAACTCACTATTTGTGTGCTCATGCCATCAGCTTTCCCATTATTAGCGGTACGTCATTCCTATGTGTGCAATTCCAATGTCCCTTATTCTACTCTGTCTGTGTGACAGAGGTGATTGTTGCGTTGAGGCCAAAGTCTTAGCATCCGTCTGTGGTACCGGGAATAAAAATCGTGCTCACCATATCCTGGATTTGAGGCAGCATTCCATAAATTTAGATTTTAAATTTGTTCCAGCTTTCCAAAAATTAATTCGATTTTTATTAATGTGTCCTTGTATTTCCAAAATTGAAATAAAGTTGTGTTCTGAGTTTCATTTAACTGAGTAGTGATAATACTGGTAATTCACAAAATAAATATAAGTCTTGTCTGTTTGTGAGCTCTTAACTGAGGTCAGTACTTTGAGTCCCCTTAGTAAAACTGAAACTTAACAACAACCTTCCCACAATGAGGGAAGTCATATAATTAATGATGAAGTGTATAAACTCAGTTACTAATATTTCACGGGAGAGAAAATGTAGGATTTTGATTATTGTACATAATAATCATAGAGAGTTGGATTTGATAAATATTGACCCACACAGTGGGAAGGACTCAATCGAGGCAAGATTCCTATATTGCATACAAGGATATTTTCTACACTAACAGTGGGAAGGACTCAATCGAGGCAAGATTCCTATATTGCATACAAGGATATTTTCTACACTAACATGTACTGGAACCAATGAGGGCCATGGACGGGGATGAGACATCACTGCTTTATCTAGTATTCACAGATAATGTGTTGGACATTGAAAAAATTGAGAATGAACCACAATTGGAGATAGTGACCACTGTGTTTTATTGATAGAGTGATTACCTAATTGTGATTACCTAATTGTGTTTACGGGAAAGAGCCCAAAGCTCGTATCTTCCCGTCTCCTGATCGCTTCCATTTTATATTAGTGATACTCATCATACCTGTCCTTAAAACTATGGATTGAGATAGCATTAACTACCTCCTCGCTTAGCCAATTCCAATTATCAACTACTCTTACACTGAAAAAGCATTTTCTTACATCCTGCAAAGAAGTTTTCTTACAAAGCTTCAAACAATGACCTTTAGTTCTAGAGCCAGCCATGTCAAAATATCGATCCCTATCCACTCTATCATAACCATGAAGGAATTTAAAGACTGTCACCATATCCCCCCTCACTCTTCTAGCTTCGAGTGATGGTAAGTCTAATTCCCTCAGCCTCTCATCATAACTGAGATTGCGTATTTCTGGCACCAGTTTCGTGGCATGTCTTTGAACTTTTTCAAGCTTAGCTATGTGCTTTTTCAAGTGTGGATTCCAAAAGGGGGCTGCATATTCGAGTTTTGGCCTCACATAGGTTACATAAATATTTCTGAACATTTCCTTGTCCATGTGCCTCAAGGCTACCCTTACATTTGATAAGAATGCATATGCTGCCCTTACTATGCCATTTATATGTATTTCTGGAGACAAATCTGCCAGTATGTTTACTCCTAGATCTCTCTCATTTTCTGTCTCTTGAAGTTGTACTCCAGCCACCGAGTAGTCAAGCTTGGGCCTTCTTGCATTTGTACCCATTCTCATTACCTTACATTATGAAGAATCAAATTTCATTAGCCACTCTTCTGACCACTCATGCAGATTATTTAGATCCTCCTGAAGTTCTCTAACATTGTTCTCGTTTTTTACTTTCTTCACAATCTTTGCATAATCTGCAAACATATTCATGAATGAATTTACAGACTCTGGTAGGTCATTTACATATACAAGGAACAAAAGTGGCCCTAAAACTGAACCCTGTGGAACTCCACTACTAACTCTTCTCCATTCAGACACTGAGTGTCTTACTCTAACCCCCTGTTCCCTTCCTTCTAAGTAAGTTTTTATCCATTCCAAAACAGTTCCACCTATTCTAGCCATTGATTGCAGCTTCTTAATAAGTCTCCCCTGTGGAACAGTGTCAAACGCTTTCTGGAAGTCTAGGAATATGCAATCTGCCCAGCCCTCTCTTTCCTGTAAGATTTGGCTTACCTCATCATAAAATTCTAATAAGTTTGTTACTGTTGATCTACCTTCTCTGAAGCCAAAATGTTCTGCCTGAGAGTAGAGGCATTGAGGACATGAGGAGGATCTATTCAAGAGGGGATTACACCAAAATTAATGAGCTCTTTGGAGTAATTGACTGGAGGACGTTATTTAACAACAAATCTGTACATGAAACATGTGATATCTGTTCTGAGAAGAATGGAACAATAGTAGATTGTTGCATACCTTCCACCAAAATTTGAGTCATTAATACCACAGAGAAATGGTTTAATAGTGTGTGTAAGGGAGCTAAGGAGATGAAAGACAAATGCTGGAAATGGTATAGGGGGATGAAAAGCATATATGCCTGGCACACTTACAAAAGAGTAAGAAATGTTGACCTGAATAAAAGAAGAGAGGCATAGGAAGACTATGAAAGGGATATCACCAGGAAGGCTACAGAAAATCCGAAACTTTTACACAGCTTCATCAGAGGAAAACTGAAGGTCAAAGTGTTGGGGTTAGGATGGTAGAGTGTTGCTAAGATTCTGTTTTACTAAGGGGACTCAAAGTACCGAGCTCGGTTAAGAGCTCACAAACAGACAGGACAGATATTTGTACTTTAACACCCCATCTCTATTACCATTAGTCGGTTAAATGAAACTCAGAATTCAACTTTTTCTTTTAATTTTGGAAATGCAATGACATTAAAAGAATTGAATTAAATTTCTCAAATTAAATTTTATGAAATGCTGCCTTGAATCCCGGAGGTAGTGAGCACGATTTCGTTTCCCGGCACCACGGACGTATGCCAAGACTTTGGCCTCAACTCGACGATTACCTCTGTCACACAGGCAGAGTAGAATACAGGACACTGAAATTTCAGAAACAGAAATGACACACTGTTTATAATGGGAAACTGAAAGCATGAGCACACATATAATGAGTTTCCAAAGTCATTCTACTGGATGAAAATATATTGGTTATTCACAGCTAACCAGAAATATTTATGCTACCAAAATAGCACACAAAACCATTAATTCTTTACTGGTTTTAAAGGAAAACAATATATTCACTATAAATGAAGAATAAGCAAGACAAATACAGTACTGTATGTATTCCTTAAATTGTGGGCAACCACAAATGTTGCAATGCTTATTACTGATTTGCAATTAATATGGTAAAACACTCTATTTAGGATAAAGGAAGAATCTACGAGATAAATACAGTATTCATTCACTTTTGGTTATCAAGAACTTTGCAATAAAAAAAAAGGGTGCAAAACCACCTTTTGAGGTATTTGCAACTTATAACTTAAAACACTTTATTCCCAACATATGAAGAATTAGCAAGATAAATACAGCATTCATTCATTAAATTGTGGTTAACAGGAAATATTTGCAAAGCCAACAGGGTAAAATTACCTTTTAATTATTTGCAGATTATAGAATAAAACACTTTAGCTAAATTATTAGTTATTTGCAATTTGTATAGCAAATAGCTTTATTGACGAGTTTTTGACGTAAAACACTTTATTTGCGATGATAGAAAGAGGTGAAATGAAATTAGAATTTATAAGGAAAAGAGATGGATTTTTACGGGCTCATAACCAGTCTTCAGAGGATGAGATTTTCGTTTATCACATTCAATGAAAAGAAACTTCTTAGCAATGTATATCAGCTGTAATTTACAGGTTAAGGAATTAACTTTGGCATGTGAAATTCCAGTTTGGTAATCTACAAAATTTCGTGTGTATGGGAATGGAATCTGAGAATAAAAATCCGTAAGATTTAGCCAGTAACGAATGTAACTAATTCTCGCAAATAAACCAATTTGCTTGACCCATGAGCTTTACCATACACTATCTCTCACCTTGTTGTGCTAGATGAATTCCTGTGAAGATGCCACGTAAATAAGGTTTGAAATAAACTTAGACTGCACAGGCGAGATGTTGCCTCTTCGAAGTTTGAGCGCCAAAGGAGGGCGTCTCATTGTCCCTCCTGGTGAGTTCATCTGTAGGATACATTTTCTAGAGCAGTAACTGGCTCTGATATAATTTAAGGACTATTTTAGTGGTGGTCCCTGGCAGGCAATTATAGCAGAGATGCAAGGGAGAGACAGTATTTTTAGGTGCAACAAGTGGAAGCAAATAAAATAAAACGAGAATAATAATGAAAAGTTAGGTTACTGGTAAACAATCTCCAGAATGTTCTTGGCTCGTAGCAGACGGAAAATAGGAGCAGCCTTTATATCGTGACTATACTTCTACACGTACAAGAAGAGTAAATAAGGTATATTTAAAATTAGCTATAAGCTAAAATATAAATTGCAAATAATCATAATCTGCAAAAGTCAAGAAGTGGGAATTAATTTTTTTAGTTAGAAAATAACAGTTAAGTTACTAAATTAATTAATAAGGCATCTAACAGCCTCTGGTGACTTTGAGTGAAACACTCTGTCACACAAAGAACAGGTATTAAAGCCAAAGAGAGGGGATGGAAGCATCACTTTGACGGATGAAGAGATCAATATCAGTGGCACTATGCATTATTTTTTAAAAGGTCGCTGGAATCAAGGGAGATTTCAAGATGGTGGAAACAAGTGTATGGGATGCCTATCTTTAAAAGGGAAGGAGGGATACAGCTCTAAACAATATACTTATTCCCTTGACCAGCATTGTTTGCAAACTTATGGAGAAACTTCTGAGAAAAGATACCTCTCTTCACTTGGAATCCTTCAATTTAATCAGTGAGACAAAATTGCTTCAGAGAAGATAGATCAGCAGTAACAAACTTTTTGAAATTTTATGATGAGGTAAGCCGAATCTGGCAGGAAAGAAAAGGCTGGGCAAATTGCATATTCCTAGACTTCAAGAAGGTATATGATACAGCCCCACATGAGACACTTATTAAAAAGCTGCAAACAATGGTAAGAATAAGTGAAAATGTCTTAGAATGGATAAAACTTACTTAGAAGGAAGGTAACAGTGGGTTAGAGTTAGACATTCAGTGTTTGAATGGAGAAGAGTTAGTAGTGGAGTTCTACAGGGTGCAGTTTTACGACCATATTTTTTCCTTGTATATGTAAATGACCTACCAGAATCTGCAGATTCATTCATGAATATTTTTGCAGATGATACAAAGATTGTGAAGAAAGTAAGAGACGGGAGCAATGGTATAGAACTTTGGGAAGATCTAAATAGTCTGCAAAAGTGGTAAGAAAAGTAGGCAATGAAATTCTATGCTTCTAAGGTAATGAGAATGGTACAAGTGCAAGAAGGCCCAAGCTTGAATACTCAATAGCAGGAGAAAAAATGAAGAGGCAGAGAATGAGGGAGGTCTAGGAGTAAACATACGGGTAGATTTGTCTCCAGAAATGATTAAAAGTGGCATAGTAAGGACAACATATGGTTTCTTAGCAATTGTAAGGGTACCTTAAAGGCACATGGACAAGGAAATTTTCAGAAATATTTATGCAACTTATGTGAGGGCATAGCTTGAATATGCAGGCCCTTTTTGGAAGCCACACTCAAAATAAAGCACATACTGAAGCTTAAAAAAGTTCAAAGACATGCCACAAAACTGGTGCCTGAAATATGCAATCTCATTTATAAGGAGAGGCTGAGGAAATTAGACCTACCATCACTCGAAGCTAGAAGAATGAGGAGGGATATGGTTAATTTTTTAATTTCTTCTTGGTTATGACAAAGCGCATAGGATCGATATTTTGATATGGCTGGAACTAGAACTAGAGGACATAGTTTGAAGCTTCGTAAGAAAGCTTCTTTGCAGATGTAAGGAAGTATCTTTTTAGCATAACAGTAGTTGATGACTGGAATTTCTTAAGCGAGGAGGTGGTTATTGCTTACTCAATCCATACTGTTAAGGACAAGTGTAATAAGTATCACTACGTACAAAAATGGAACCGACCAGGAGATGGAGGGGTTACGAGTATGGGGCTCTTTTCCATAAGCACAATCAAGTAATTACACACACTTTGGAAAGTAGCTGGACTTAGGGGGAGATTAAAAGATACTGGAAACAATCGAACGTGGTACATATCTTCAAAAAGAGGAAGAGGAATATGGCTCTAATCTATAGACCTGTTTCCTTGATCAGCATAGTTTGCAAAGTTATGAAGAAATTACTAAGGAAACATATCTCTCTTCACTTGGAATCCTTTAACTTTTTGTCAGTGAGACAACATGGCTGCAGAGAAGGTAGATCAACAGAAACAAATTTATTATAGTTTTATGATGAGGTAAGCCGAATCTTGAAGGAATGATAAGGCTAAGCAGATTGCATATTCCTAGACATCCAGAAAGCATTTGACACTGTCCCATGTGGGAAACTTAATAGAAAGCTGCAAGCAATGACTAGAATAGGTGGAAAAGTATTGGAATGGATAAAAACTAACTTAGGGGGAAGAGAACAGAGGATTAGAGTAAGACACTCTGTGTCTGTATAGAAAAGAGTTAGTAGTGGAGCTCCACAGGGTTCAGTTTTAGGACCATTTTTGTTCATTGCATATGTAAATGACCTACCAGAGTCTGTAAATTCCTTCATGAATATGTTTGCTGATGATACAAAGTTTGTAAAGAAAGTAAGAAACAAGAACAATGATATATAATTTCAGGAAGACCTAAACTGTCTGCATGAGTGGTCAGAAAAGTGGCTAATGAAATTCATTACTTCTGAATGTAAGGTAATGAGAATGGCTACAAGTGCATGAATGGGCAAGCTTGACTACTCAAAGGCAGGAGCAGAACTTCAAGAGACAGAGAATAAGAGAAATAAAGCAGTAAACATACTGGCAAATTTGTCTCCAGAAATGCATGTAAATGGCAAAATAACGGCAGCATATGTTTTCTTAGTAAATATTAGTGTAGCCTTCAGGCACAAGGACAAGAATATGTTTAAAAATATTTATGTAACCAATGTGAGGCTAAAGCTTGAATATGCAGCCCCTTTTGGAAGCCACACTCAAAAAAGCACATATTAAAGCTGGAAAAAGTTCAAAGACATGCCACGAAACTGGTGCCAGAAATACGCAATCTCAGTTATTAACAATATTTTTATATGGCTGACACAGGAGTTCTTACAGACAAAGGGGAGATAAAGAAGATAATGATAGAATATCAGGGGATGGGGCCTCATTAAAATTGTTATTCACACATGCTGATGGATTAGTTGGAAAGGTAGTAGGATTAAAAGATAGGATTCACAACAGTAAGGCAGATATAGTAGCAGTTATAGAGATTAAGATGAGTGATGACATAAACAGTGTTGAATTTTTTTCTAAGGCCTTGAGCATATTAAGGGTTGTAAGATCTGAGAGGAGTGTTGGAGGGATAGCACTGCTCATAAGTGAAAGGATTCAGGTTGAAGAAATAAACTTTGCCATAGAAAGTGTGTTCAAGGAATTTCTTATTGCTCACAAAAATACAGAGTAAGAGAGCATTATAATAACTCTTGTATATAACCCAGCAAGGAACCAACATAGGCTAGAAGATTATGAGGAAAGTTATGTAGGTACTACTGAAGTCATAAACTCAGTTGTTAACATTGCACATGAGAGAAAATGTAGGATTTTATTTATGGGAGATTTTAATCATAAAGAGATAGGTTGGATAAATCTTGACCCACACAGTGGTGAGGACTCATTTGGGGCAAGATTCCTAAATTGCGTACAAGGGCATTTCCTACACCAACATGTACTGGAACCATCGAAGGCCAGTGTTGGGGATGAGCCATCACTACTTGATCTAGTATTCACAGATAACTTGGTTGATATTGAAAAAATTAAGTATGAACAACCAATTGGAGGAACTATCCGAAAGGAGATTACATAAAAATGAATGAACTTTTCGAGTTATTTACTAGAGGACCTTATTTTGTAGCATATTTGTACAATAAATGTACGACATGTTTTGTGAGAAATATGGGTAGATAATAGATTGCTGCATACCTGTTACCAAAGAAAGTGTAATTGATGCCAGAAAGAAATGGTTCAATAATGAGTGTAAAAGAGCTAAGAAGTGGAGAGACAAATGCTGGAATAGGAATAGAAGGAGAAAAAACTTAAATGCCTGGCAGATATATAAAAGAGCAAGAAATTATTACCTAAGTAAAAGAAGAGAGGCAGAGAGAGACTATGAAAGGGACATCACCAGGAAGGCTAAAGAAAATCCCAAGCTTTTCCACAGATTTATTTGAGGAAAACTGAAGGTAAAAGGACAGGTTAATAACCTTAGGGGAGCGGATGGTAGCTTCACTGAGACGGATGAAGAGATCTGCAAAGAATTGAACAAGGAGTGTCAGTCAATATTTACAGTAGAAAATACACCACCCAATTAGAATGCAGAGATAGAAGCTCATGGGCTGGTATTAGAGAACATCATCCTTTCAGCCACAGTTGTATGAAAAGCGCTGATGGAGTTAGATGTCCATAAAGCTACAGGTCCTGATGATATGTCCCCCATACGTACTTAAAAATGTGCAAATTAAATATCAGTGGCACTAAGTATCAATTTAAAAAGTCGCTGGAGTTAGGAGAAATTCCAAGATGCTGGAAGCAAGCAAACCTGATACCTATCTTAAAAAGAGAAGGAGAAATTTGGCTCTAAACCATAGATCTATTTCCCTGACCAGCATAGTTTGCAAAGTTATGGAGAAAATACTAAGTAAACATATCTCTCTTCACTTGGAATCCTTCAACTTTTTGTCAGTGAGACAGCATGGCTTCAGAGAAGGTAGATCAGCAGTAACAAACTCATTAGTATTTTATGATGAGGTAAACCAAATATTACAGAAAAGAGAGGGCTGGGCAGGTTGCATATTCCTAGACTTCTAGAAAGCATTTGACACTGTCCCACACGGGAGACTTATTAAGAATCTGCAAGAATAGGTGGAAATGTTTTGAAATGGATAAACACATACTTTGAAGGAAGGAACAGAGGAATAAAGTAAGACACCCAGTGTCTGAATGGAGAAACGTTAGAGTAGTGGAGTTCCACAGGGTTCAGTTTTAGGGTCACGTTTGTTCCTTGTATATGTAAATGACCTACTAGAGTCTGCAAATTCATTCATGAATATGTTTGCAGATGATGCAAAGATTGCTTAGAAAGTAAGAAACAAGAAGAATGGTAGAGAACATCAAGAAGATCTAAATAGTCTGCAAGAGTGGTGAGAAAAGTGGCTAATGAAATTCAGTACTTCTAAATGTAAGGTAATGAGAATGGGTACAAGTGCAAGAAGACCCAAGCTTGACTAATCGGTGGCATGGGAAGAACTTCAAAAGACAAAGAATGAGAAAGATCTAGACCTAAACATTGTGTCCAGAAATGCTTATAAAAGGCATAATAAGGGCAGCATATGCTTTGTTAGCAAATGTAAGGGAAGTCTTCAGGCACATGGACAAGGAATGTTCAGAAATATTTATGTAACCTATATGAGGGCAAAGATTGATTATGCAGGCCACATTTGGAATCCGCACTTGAAAAGGCATGTAGTTTAGCTGGAAAAAGTTCATACCACGAAAGTGGTGCCAGAAATACTCAATCTCAGTTATGATGATAGGCTGAGGGAATTAGACTTACCATCACTCGAAGCTAGAAGATTGAGGGGGATATGGTCACAGTTTTTAAATTCCTTCATGGTTATGACAGAGTGGATAGGAATCATATTTTGATATTGCTGGCACTAGAACTAAAGGTCATAGTTTGAAGTTTCGTAAGAAAACTTTTTTTTGCAGGATGTAAGGAAGTACTTTTTTTGTGTAAGAGTAGTTGATAATTGAATTTCGCTAAGCCAGGTGGTAGTTGATGCTAACTCAATCCATAGTTTTAAGGACAAGTATGATAGGTATCACTAAGTACAAAATAGAAGCGATCAGGAGATGGGAATTTACGAGCTTTGGGCTCTTTTTATTGAGCACAATTAGGTAATCACGTACGCTAACACACACACACACACACACACACACACACACACACACACACACACA
>JAXCGZ010017746.1:2500-42403 GCA_037179515.1 Halocaridina rubra | reverse complement strand
TTCATACAACAAATAAAAAAGGAAGATATAAAATGTTATAAGATAAACATGTATATAAGAATTTTGAAAGTGTCAAAGTGCGATGATATAATGCCACACCTACTTCATTAGCTATAGGGGATCCTACGCAATTTATCTACAGACAATGACCAAAAGGAGAAACAAGTTGCGATACCTTCAATACCAAGACATGTAATGAGAAACAGCAAAACACACATAAATACATGGGTAGATAATGGGTAGGCTTTTGTTTGCATATGCAAATGTTTGTAACTAGGTTGTTCATAAGTAGGGGAGCATCTGTATTTACAAATTCACACCATCATACTACATCGGCAAATCTCTTAACAGAGCACATGTGAAATGTATGACCTTTTAAGTAATGATGATGAATACCTATCTGGCTGTAATGTATTTCAATTCTATTCAGGATAAGCACACTTAATTGCAGCTGTTCAATATGTAAATGGATCATCAGTTGTAAAAGGGGGAGAAAACTATTATCCTTCAATACGACTTTTCAAGTGCAGTCACAGCTGTTCAATATGTTATTGGGTGCTAAGCTGAGGAAAAGGGAAAAATATCCTATCCTTCAACATGACTTTTCTGTTTTGAAAAGGGAAAGGGGAATAATTATATAAAAAAGCATGTTTAGTGGCTCACTTCTTTTACAAAGGTTTTTCCAAATTTGTGCAAAAGGCTCATATGGTTATACACTTTCATTATTTCTGTATAATATCCTACTGCATATATGTCCACTACCATAAGAGTAAACAAAAATCCCAGATCACCTAATGGGACACAGTAAAAATATGCAAAACAAACAAGCTGATTGTGTTGCCAGCTGTATAATCATATAGCGCATACATGCACATAAAAGCTGTAATAAATATCATTATGATATATATGAGTTTACTGTAGTTTCAATTGTTTTTATGTGCCATTTCTATTACAAAAATTTCGTTTGCATAAATGATAACAAGAACTTTTAAATCTGTGACATATCCCAGATCTCAAAAGCTTTACATAAGAATAGGGAAGGCAACATGAGTCACCTGATAGTCTATAATGTTAGCAGTACAGTCAGGAAAATGTCTCCAAGAACAAAATGCCCGATTAAGATTTAAAAAAAAAAAAAAAAAAAAAAAAAGTTGATGGTGTGAGTCTGTTCTGCATTGTTTGGATTGTCCACAGGTGTGCGTTAGAGATTAAGGTGGGGATCTCAATATTAGAATAGCACATATGACAGCATGCAGACTATGTCTAAGAAATAACATAGTAGATAAACATTAAAGAAACTGTGACCACCGTATACATCTAAGAAATGGTAAAACAATATCTGAGTTAAAAATCTAGTCCCAGAAAGATAGTAAAAGGAGTCTTAATTAGCTCATTAAATATTTTTGTGGGAATGAAAGGAATTGGGCTAAATGTTTCCATAATACTTGGAATTTCTAATAGTCAAACTCGTTTACAATAGGGAGGAGATGGACGTGGAGGTGATTTTGACTCTACAAAACAACCAATGATCTTAGAGCTTGCGAGACCTCAGGTCAGAGGTAATATCAATACATGTGGTCTATATATTTATTACAGATCTTGCCTACAGGCAAAAGAAAGGTGGAGTTCAGATGTTCTCTTCAAATTAACTGGCGACTTCAATTAAACACATGACATTAAAAAGACGGTTTTTAACTGGAAGTCTACGGCTATCTTAAAGATGCTTTCAGTGGAAACTGAAAGCCTGATGTTGTATTATTAGATTTTGTATATATACTGTAACAGGATACACATCAACTCCACCGTGAATTCTAATTCCAAGTCACTGGCTTTTCAAGCAGCATTATTATAGTTATAACAATATTATTATTATTTACCATACAGTGAAATGTTTTTTTGGTATACAGGAGGGCAAAGTACTTTGACTATATAGGCAGTCCAATATGAGTACTGCACAGTATATTGTATATGTGAATTTTCCTTAACGTTCACCATTCTGGAACATATCTCAGATATTCAGTGAAGTGTGTAAACTACTATTTTCATAAAAATAAGAGCTTAAACTGCATAAAAACTTAAAATTTCACGTCTTACCCACTGCAGTCAATAGACACCAAAGTTGCTGTTCCCCTGAGCTCACGAGACACCTCAGTGAAGACAGTGTTTATCTCCTGCTTGACTTTCCCTCGAGAATATAAAACTAATATGTTTGTTCTTGTTCGTAGTAGCTTTTTCCATTCCTGAAATTTTGTGGTATTGAAATATTATAATAAAATTAAAAATTCACTGAATATGTTTAAGTAAGTTAACACAGAACTTTAAGGAGTTCATATTGAGTCTGATATTAACATTTTCTGTCATCTTGAATTTATTTAGCTTTTTATCTTAAAGACTGACATATGGTATGATTGAAATATACAGTCTACTACGACAGGGACAATAATATAATTATACAGTAACAAACAAAACAAACAACACATTTCCAGTACGAGATCATCACATTACCTTAGGATCTGATATAGTTTCTACATAGCTCTGGGACTTTGCTGCAAGACATACTACAACTGCACCACATAACTGTAAATGAATGAAATCACATATAAGCTTCTATGATCTGTTTTGTTCCATTCAAACTATTTGCAAATTCTAGGCTTGGAAATACAAAAGAATTCTGATATAAATTAACTGCCTATTAATACCTAAAAACAAGCACAATAAAGTATGTGCATTTGAAGCCAAAAATACATTGGGATTAGTTGGCCTTAAGGCATGATTAGAGATAGCCCCTCTGGACATTGAATATATGCTAATAAATATACTAATAAATATACTAACCTAAATATTGACCCGACCTGGTTTAGAGAGTATCTATCTAATCGCAGACAGTCTATCCGTCTTAACAGCATTATCTCTGTTCCAAAAAATTTATCATTTGGTGTTCCACAGGGATCAGTCCTTGGTCCTATCCTTTTCTCCATTTATGTAAATGATCTATCTTGTTTCATTTCTGACTGTCTAGTTGTACAATATGCAGTTGACACTCCACTAATCCTTAATGGTGATATTAATAATCTTACAGAGCTAACTTTAAGAGCAGAAAACACTCTACCAAAAATTAAAACCTATTTTCAAGAAATTGGGCTGTTAATTAACGAGAGTAAAACACAATGCATGTTTATTGGTTCAAGGTACCTTATAGCACAAATTCCAGAAGACAACAATTAATTTTTGCGGCAATGTCATTACTCCTAGCAAATGCCCTAAGTCACATTAACTATTGCAAACTGTATGGGGAGCTACCAATAAGACTCAGATAAATAGAATACAGAAGCTTATTAATGTTACAGCTTGAGTTGCCCTGGGGGGAATAAGAAAATATGACCACATCACACCGGCTCTCAAATAACTTGGGAGGCTGTGGGCAGAAAACAAGGTCGCCTATGCTATTTACGTCTTTGTATACAAAAGTTTGAACCATCATTATCCTGCCTGGCTATTTAATTTCAAAACAGTCAGGGATACAAGGGGAACCAATACAAGACAGAGTAGTGAGCTCTTCATTCAGAGAACAAACAGATCCAGATTCAAAGATGTTCACTATTAAAGGGCCAACACTCTGGAACAATATTCCTGAACATCTTAAAAATTCATCCACCTTCACAGCTTTTAAAGGCAAACTATGTAGTTTCCTTTTGGACAAATAGTTACTGCTCACACACTAATCAAACTTAATGATTTAATGCAATTTCCCTTAACACTAACTTTTTTTTTTTTTTTGGTAAATAGATATCACCTTCTTTGATTTCTAAGTTATGAACTAATTATTCTCATTGTAAGGAACACAAATACGGTGATGAAGCTGATAATAATGATCCTGTATCGAATATTACTATTAATACTTTATTATTAGCATTAAATTGTACACATTTTGTTACAGTATTATTATTATTATAATTTTATATGCATCTGTTACCTCAAGGTAATCTTCATTTTCTGTTCACTTTTTGCTTAATCACATGTCTACTTATAAGTGTACTCTTAGTTTTGTAATAAAAATAGAAATAAATGTTTGTCTGTTTGTTTGATAGGACAGAATCTAAGCAGCCAGACTCATTAATGACCCTTCTTTTATATCTAATCTGGATTCTCTTTCTCTACGCCATAAGGTATCATCCATTTCTCTTTTCTATCGCTACTCTAATGAGATGGTAACACTCGCCAAGCTGCCTCGTCCCACAGGTACTGTGTGGAGATTTGTAGGTCGCAGATTGGTTGGTGCATCGACTGTTTCTTTCCATCTACCTCCAGACTCTGGAACTCTCTTCCTCCTACTGTCTTTCCTAATTCTTATGACCTAACTTCTTTCAAAAAGCGAATCCATCTTCATCTCGGGGCCTAATGCTCCATATCTCTAGGTCCTCAGTACTCTTACTATTTTCAGTCTGTCCTTTACCTTTGTGTATCATTACCTCAGCTCTACCTTGTCCATAACTTTTTCTTTTCTTTCGTCTTATGCCTTTTCAAGCCCAGGCCTTTAGTGATGAGGGCATTATTTTTTTTTTTTTGCCTATCCCGGGTGTCACTCATATTATATATATATATATATATATATATATATATATATATATATATATATATATGTATATATATATATATATATATATATATATATATATAATAATAATAATAATAAAAATAATCCCGTCCTATAACCACTTTTCCAGTTTATTTAGCTCTCTATAATGGTTCTTCTTTCTGGTTTGCACACACACACACGTGAAGTTTCTTAAATCAAGAGAAAAGATCTTACATTTGCAGTGTAACGAAATGGATAAATAATTTATATAATTACAAAAAGAATTATAATAAAATTTATTTTAAAAATTAAAAATTCCTGGTCTGGTTTAAATTCCCCGAATATTTTAATGACAAAAACCGAAAAAAATAATATACTCCATGTGGTTAATCCCCATATTTCTAAAATTACGGCCATTTACCCTTTTCTTTTCTTATTCTGCCTACGTAAAGTTCATTAGCCGCAATCCCTAACTGTACCGATGGATGGAGAAGCTTCCTGCTGACGACTATAATAAGAGCACAAATACTCCTATAGGACACGTCTACGCGAGTAAGAACCTAGACAATGGTTGTAAATGTTCTATTTCTCACTTACAATGTACTAAAAACTTTTTTTTTATTAAATCTTACAAAAGACAATAAGATGAGGCACCTCCACATCTTTCGTCGTCGTGCACGTAAGGTTGACTAGCAGAAAACGACCCAACACCAACACAGCGACAGTGTCTTCGGCCCCGAAAAATGGCATATTTCGTCCTAAGTCCTCTTACGATTCAATTTTTCACATTTCGTACCATCTCTCTTACGGCTCATGTTTGTCAACCTTAAAGGCTCGGATTTGTTTTTATCTATGAATACAAAAGAAAATATTATTTTTTTTTATCTATTTTACTTTCAGATTTAACAGATTTCTTTTATTTAATTTTTATCTGGTTCATTTGTGAAACTTTGTCTAGTAATGAAAATTTGCAATTATATTATTTTGTCAATCAGTTTGTTAGAACATTTTGTATTTTATCTAATTTCTTATTTGCACTTTGCAATCCTTTACGTATTGTTTTGAAGATATTTTTCAAATGACACTGCAATGAAAATGACAGATAGGTTATACTATGTGTTGAATATATTATTGTACATGCATATACATAACCTCATTCCTCCTTGTAAGGGGGAGGGCTGAGTACAACAGTGTTAATGGCATAATATGAAATATATAGATAATTTTATCTGCCGCTTACTTTGATTAAAATGAATTCCTACACAGTTTCCTTACCTGTCCCGGTGTCACACCCATAAGAAAGACATAAATACTGTTAAGTTTAATATGAATATTGGGTACTATCATAGCATGATATCTACATCACTATCTGTTGTATATATATCCTAATCAGTAAGGGAATAGGTTAGGTTATCCTGGATAAGGTAGCACCAGCTACGGAATGACGACAAGCATAATACCGAAATTGCAAGTATATCTTTTTACTCTTCTGTAAGGTATCTCTTAGAGCACTTTGAAATTGGTACAAAACAATATATTCTCATGTTTTGTGAAGTATCATGTTGAGCTCTTTGGTGGACTCGGTACAAAGGCAGAACCTCCTTTTCAGGGCCAGACCATCCTTCGACTTTTTATTAGTAAACATTCAGTTTCAATTTCAGGCGGGATCGTGTCTCATTGATGGTATACTAATGTTCACATTTTTGTCAAGATTAGAAAGAAATACGTATGGATTAGTGAAATTGGACATCGACAAGAATGTTTGAAGGCGACAACGATGATTTCAGCTTTATTGATGATGTACGGTACTTGCGTAACTATTGTATATATTTTCAACTTCCTATTTGGTAAAAAGAATCTTGTGAAATTTATTATAATAATGTATCAGGTTAGCTTGGGTAAGGTTATTTAGGCTACTTTACCATACTTCAGTCCCAGTTAAGAAACAAGATGTCAAGTGAAAATATTGTTTTTAGGTTTTAGATGTTTAGTATTTACGTTTCATTGAGAATGTGAAAGTGAACATTACCCTATTTTTTTTTATGATTTCCTTTACTGATGTATTAAGGTACAGTGCATGGTGTCTACATATTAATTGGGTAAATTTTTAGAAGATGGAGTTATTTTTGGTGCGCCCTAACCTCACCTAGGGAAAAGCATCCTCCCTAGACGGGGGTTTCTCCCCCGGACGCTTTAAGGGGTATTTTTTTCCTAACCCTATATTCCATTAATCCCTATAACTAAAATAATACCTTTAATATATATATATATATATATATATATATATATATATATATATATATATATATATATATATATATATATATATATATATATATATATATATATATATATAGGCATGACTATTCCTCAGAGAGATCCATTTAAGCAACTTAAACTGTCCCCAACCAGTTGCTTCTGAAATGCTTCCAGCTATAAGTTTGAGGTGTTTCTATCTTCTCTTTGTCTATCTGGAAGAAGTCAAAATCACTGAGCTCTTAAATAGGGTTAGATTGGGTTGTAATTGAATATCACTGGTTTGGTAGTTATTGATTTTGTATTATCCATTTTTTTTTTCTGACCTAACTTAAGCACGTTTTGTGGAATTTCTTATTTTTCAGCAGCATGTAATATTATGCCTCTATAATATGCATGTTAGATTAGGTTAATTTATAATTTAATGGTGGCCTTGTTCTTTTGATTTTTTCTTTTGTTTCTGCTGGAAACAAATAACGAAATTATTCTCAAATCAGTAAACTGGGTTAGTTATGGTAATTTTACATATTTTTACATAGTTAGGCATTGATGCTACAGAGTAAGTACATTTTTTGTATTGTTCATGGTTTTAGACAACATAGCTAGTTTTCCTATTATTTTTAGATTTTCACCATCTAAGTATGAGTGTAGTACTTTTAGAGGAATTAGTTTGTTAAGTGTAGTTAGTAAGGGGTATGGAAGTGTTAATTGAGAGAATTAGAAAAGGCCCTGAAAAATTGATTGGGGAAGAACAGTGTGGGTTCAGGAGAGGCAGAGGATGCATGGATCAGGTGTTTGTGGTAAGACAGGTGTGTGAGAAGTTCTTGAAGAAAGGTAGGGACACTTTTTGGGCTTTTATGGACTTAGAAAAAGTGTATGACTGGGTAGATAGAGAGGGTTGTGGGGTGTGTTGCGACTATATGGAATAAGTGGAAGTTTGTTGAATGTGGTGAAAAGTTTTACATGAATAGTAGAGCATGTGTGAAAGTTGAGCACAGTATGAGTAACTGGTTTCTTTTGAATGTAGGGTTACGTCAAGGTTGTTTAATGTGTTTATGAATGGAGTGGGAAGGAAAGTAGCCTAAATGTAAGAGTATTAGACAGAGGCTTGAAACTAGTGGGTGAGAATAGAAGGTTGTGGAAATTGAATCAGTTGCTATTTGCAACTGAATTGAATAATTTGGTGATTGAGTTTGTTGGGGTGTGTGAAAGAGGGAAGTTGTGGGTGAATATTGGTAAAAGTAAAGTCATGAGATGCATGAAGAGGGTTAAGGTTGGCCGATTGAATGTAGAAGTGAATGGGGAGTTGCTTGAAGAAGTTGAAAGTTTTAAGGATTTGAGGCTGCATGTATCAAGGAGTGGACGAGTGGATGGAGAGGTAAGTCACAGAGTGAAGGTGGCTTGATAAGTATAATGAGAAATAGATATTTGGAAATGAATGCAAAGAGGATATATGAAAGTGCGATTATGCCGACATTACTGTATGAATCAGAGACTTGGAATGCAAGAGAGGATGAAAGAAACAAGTTGAATGTAATGGAGATGAGGTGTTTTAGAAGTATGATTGATATATCTAGAATAGATAGAGTAAGAAATGATGATGTCAGGCAGAGAACGAGTTTTGAAAGGAAGTTGTCGGATAGGTTAGATCAGAGAGTGTTGAGATGGTTTGAACACATGGAAAGGATGAGTCTTGAACGAATAGCAAAGAGAGTGTGGAGTGCAGAAGTGATTGGAGTTTGGTCAAGAGGGAGTCCTAGAATGAGTTGGATAGATGGTGTGAAAATGGCATTGAATGCACGTGGAATGTCAGTGGAGCAGGGAAAAGAGCATACAAGAGATAGGAATGAGTGGAGGAAGATTGTGTATAGATGACACAGGCCAAAGGGATTAATCGCACCTGCCAGCTCAGTGAACTGTGATGAATGGGTGTGAGGGGAGTTGCTGTGTGATGAAGCGATGGGGGTAAACCAGCTGCGGCTGTCGGGACTCATTTTAGAATAACCTTGCCCACCTGCCTTGTGGGTGACCCAGCCACTCCTCTTAGTTTCCCAAGGAACTAAGAGGGGTGGTTGAGGTATGTGTGGATCGTGGTGAATGCGTGTTTCTTGGCTCGACCACCCCCTTTAAGGGGGAATGAGGCCATGTATATAAGTATGTATGTCTGTATTGACTTCTGGCCTATTGTACCATTAGGTACTTATTTGTGTAAGCTTAGTAGAGTGTCCTTTTGTATAGGTGAATCCCTCTGGGAGATATAATTGACCTCATATCAAGTTGTTATAATGATATGCCAAATTCAATAAATTTATGATATTTGAAAACAATTTGTCAATGTTTAAATGTACTACAACCAAACCTGTAGTGGTTAATGGAAAATAATAATTTATGATAGACCGAGTCCCCATTAGTCAGTGAAAGTTTTTATCTTCAGAGATCTGCTATGGGTGTAGTCTAGCTGTATTTGGTTAGCTTAGTATAGGTAATTCTTCTACTACCTGCCATATATTTCCATGATAATTCAGACATGAATGTTTACTTTCACACCCCCTGTTTTCAATACACTGGTGAATTTTTTTACTGTATCAGGTTAGTGCAACCCCAATTGAGAAACTAGATTATTGAAATTTGTGTTTTTAACAGCCTTAGATATTTTTTCAGTGTTTTCTATTTTCATTTCACTTATGAGGGTTGTGAGAGTTAACATTTACTGGTAAGACTGCAGGACATGGCTGCATATTTTATGCTATAAGGTGGAATTTCTGATCAGTTTACAATCGAAACAATCATGGGGAAAAATTATTACACAGTAAGAAAATGTATAATACTCCTAAATATGATGCTCTGAGTTTCATCTTACTTTAGTAGCTAATGTAAACATAATAGCACTACACTAATCATAGTAGAAGATACTATATAATAGTACAGTATTTCTCTTGACTTCTCTTTACTTTGGGATGCCCTAATGTATCTTTGAAGCAATATGTTTAATTCCGCATATAAACAGTTGAGTTACCTTATATACTAATATTTTTATTTTTAATTTAGGATTTTCTAGATGAAGTTTTGCAACAAGATGCAAAAGAAAATTCAGTATCAAAAGTGCCCCAGTCAACTGAACCTAAAGCTTGTCTGAATGAAAACAATTGTGATACAGGTGTAAGATATTCAGAAAATTGCCTAAAAGATGCATCAGAGGAACAGGGTTCCTCAGGCATTAATTTTAAAGAACAGAGTGTGTCTTTGGAAACGGAATCTATTATTCGTCATGAAAATCATAGGCCACTTGTAGGGAAAAATAGGGAATGGTGTAGAAAGGATGCAGTCTCAAATTCCTTTGCAGTAGATGACTTCTTTGATAATACTCGAGACACTAGTGACTTTTTTGACATAGAAAATACCCCTCAAGATAAGGAAGTTATTTCTGGTTCATTATTTATTAATCAATCCAATAGTGATCCTCATGAAAAACATGGTAATTCTCCTCCATCTGAAAAGCATAATATCCATGAAAAGACAGATTTTCGTTCCCGAATTCTTCAAACTCTCTTAGAAAACAGACAGTCAGGCATTCAGAAAAAGAAAGAAAATTATCCTCATTCAATACCGCGGGGTGAATGTTCTTTAAACTCGAATTCAGGAATAAGTAAGAAAAGAGGTTCAGATGAAGAGGATACATTTGTCTCTAAGAAACTTAATGTGCTGTCCAGTAATGAGAATTCCAGGAGCGAGGACTGTTCTTCAAACTCATACTGTCAAAGTTCCTGTACTCCACTGAAAGCACAAACAACATCTGTTAGGAGGAAATCAGTTAGTCCAGGAGGTCCTGTCATTCAGAAGAGAAAATTTCCTGGACCTGCTGGAATATTACCAAATATTGTATGTTTCTAATGAATTTTGATAACTTTATATACATGGAGATACATGCTTTGAAATATGATATATTGTAATCATAAAATTATTTTGTATTTGTAAGTAAAGTACTATACTATATGTTAAAATTCCATATCTTTTTCCCGTGTATTTAGAGGTATGGAATTAGTCTGTTGAATATACAGACCTTATGGTGGATTAAATTTATTTCCTATTGTAACCTGACATAATATTCTGTTCTTTAAATTTATTTAATAAATTTATAACCTAATCTTACGTCTCAGGAATACTGAATATTCGGTATGAGTTTACAATATTAATTTTAACTTTATTTTGCATTTCCATTTTATTTTTAGAGCTCAAACACTGATGCACACAATATCCAACAATATCATGAGAATGAGCAGTGCTCCTCTGACTCCAAGGTATGTGAGGGGTATTTAGTATTCCAAACATCGACTTTCTTTATGTATTGACCTAATTCTTTAGATGCAGAGATTTTATAATGGTATTTTATTGTTATAACCCTGCAATCTTTGCAAGATATATCACCTTTGTTGACAATGATAAAAACATTACTTTTCAATCACTGTGTATGTATTGTGTGAAATATGAATGGCAAAAATGCTGGAAATGAAAAATATTATTTCTGTGTATTAAGCTGGATCAGAATATAAAACAAGAACGCTTGCTTTTTTTTTATTTCTGTGTCTGACACCTTTTTTCTTTGACACATACTATACTATTCAGTATTGTACAGGATTGGTAATTACAGTACGTGTTTGTTTATGAATGCTTGTCCAGAAGTATAATTTCTGACCCTACAGGCTATCATATGTTCTCAAAGCTCTGCTGATGATTTCACTAGAGGTCCCTGGCAGCAGATGGTGAATGACTTAGAGGACAAGCAATCATGCAAGGTGTCTCCCCTAAGTATCCTGAATATAAAATGGATATTGAAAAGGGCTGCTTTTCGAGGTGTAGCAGGTGTTCGGAAAATTCCCTTATTGGCTGTTATGATACGTAATATTGACACAACATTTATTGACGCCACAGTTATATTGAAGGATAAAACAGGTACAGTACTGTTTTTTGTTTCTACATTTTTTTACCAATTTTAGCTATATATATATATATATATATATATATATATATATATATATATATATATATATATGTATGTATGTATGTATGTATGTATGTATGTATGTATGTATGTATGTATGTATGTATGTATGTATGTATGTATGTATGTATGTATGTATGTATGTATGTATGTATGTATGTATGTATGTATGTATGTATGTATGTATGTATGTATGTATGTATATATATATATATATATATATATATATATATATATATATATATATATATATATATATATATATATATATATATATATATATATATATATATATATATATATATATATATATATATATATATATATATATATATATATATATATATATATATATATATATATATATATATATATATATATATATATATATATATATATATATATATATATATATATATATATATATATAATATATATATAATATATATATATATATATATATATATATATATATATATATATATATATATATATATATATATATATATATATATATATATATATATATATATATATATATATATATATATATATATATATATATATATTTTATATATATATATATATATATATATATATATATATATATAAAATTCAGAGAATTTTAATGAATATGTATTTCTTATATTTTATGTGATATCCATTGAGATTTCTGGAAGTCTACTGTGTAATATACTATCCTGCATTATGAGCAGGAGTTGGTATGCTTTTTTTTTAATCATTTATTCTTGCAGGAGAAATGAATGGTACCGTAGCCAGTGTTGTTTTTGAAGAGTATGGCTCTTATCTCCAATCTGGAAGTGTATTGCTACTGAAGGATGTAACACTTCTCTCTCCTATAAGTCCCACAGCAACCTCTGGAGGGAGAGAACTAAGTCGTAAACACTATTTAAACATTACCCAGAACTCTATTCTTAGTATTTATTCATTGGATGATTCTGGAGATGTCCTCACAACAACAGTCAGTAAAGTTGATATAAAGGAATTGATTAATAAAGTAACCTCATTGAAGGAGATAGCTACCCTTCGACCCGTAGTGGAAGAGGAAGAAGAAGAGATTTACTCTGAAAAGCACATGCTGCAGCAATCCCTGTTTTCTAATCTTGTTGAAAGTTATGGGATGACAGCTGTTTATCAGAATAAAAAGATTCCCAGTGGTGGTTATAATGCAGCATTTTCAAGTTTTTCACCTCGTGTCAATATTCCTTCACAGCAGCAGCAGTGCTTCAGGCCCCTCTCCTTTAATAATATCAGTTCCAGAATGGGAAACACATCAGGTCCATTTTTACCTAGAGGAGGATCTTCCTCAAGCTCATTTTTTCCGAGAGTAAGTTCTCCTAATGTTAATGGAATACCAAGACCACAGAGATTTCTCCCACCACCTCGACAGCAACACCCATATTCCAATAGTGTCTCACAGAATTCCTTTAATAGTACTTTTAAACAACTTCCAATACCATCTATTTCATCTAATAGTGTGTTTCCGTCATCTCCAAAAACATCTTCAAAATTGATCTGTAGTCAGCAAGAAGAAAAGGAAGTAAATGATTTGTTAGATAGCATTGATGTGGATTCTCTTTTTGGTGATTTTTAAAAAATTGCAACTTACTTGTGATATTATGTTATTTAGGAAAATGTAGGTATATAAAGTACTGTAATTCGGTTTTGATATTACATGTTAAAATACTGGAATAAAAATTAATAAATCTGAGTGAAGCTGGTATTACATAGATCCTTGCTTGGTAGACTGTAATAAAGTATGTGATTATAATATAGATGCTGTGTTCTTTCAGTTTTTATCCTTTTTATGAATGAAAGCATCGGTTGTTTAGAATTTAATAATTTGATTTTTTTTCATTCATATATCCATCTTCCAGGGTCAATTATAAATATAGGAAGAACACCCCACAATTAGAAATAAAACTTGTTTTATCAGTAATTACTGCCATATTCAACCAAAGTCACACGTAATCTATCCTTATATAGTGTACAAAATAAAATCATAATGTTTCCTTACATTACCCTGACTACATCACGAGAGCTTGATTTCCCTCACTGAATTCTATCAGTGCAGGTTGTCTTTTCACTTTGCACCAAATCGTTCCCTCTTTAATACACTCCAGGAAGTGTTGGGAAGGGCATTTTACACATTCCATCTCCTTTCCTTGTCCCACCTCTAGTATACATTACTGAATGTCATTGTTGTAGATGCGCTTCGTGAACTCTTGTGTCAGTGATCATTTCTTAAAGTAATTAGTATCTGTATCCCTAGCGGATGGAAAGAATATTACTGTCATATATCTGTGATGTAGAAAGCAACTAAACGTAAAATTTATGGTTGGAGTGAGAAAAAATCCAGCCATGTTTGTTATGTGCCATATGAACTGGTTATCAGGATAAAGGGTAGGACCAGACAGGCCCTTGCCCTTCCTTTGGATTTTTTCAGACCAGATTTACAAGGATGTAAGAAAGGGCAGGATATATTCAAATCCAACTCACTATCTTGGTTTTCAGTCGTAACTTTACTGCTAAATCTAGCTGGATATGGCAACATTTAAAAAAATCTTGTATCTGTATGAATTTGAAGGAATAGAGAAATTTGATATCTTGTAGTTCCCTTTTTTCATCCTTTAAATATAGTCACTCTTGATAAGTAGCTTTAAGTACATTAGTTGTGAAAGGGAACATTAATAACTTTTTTTTTAACTTTCTCAAAGATATACGATGTGTTCAGAACAAATTTGTATCATATACGAACTTTAGATAGGATTTTGAACATTTTCAAAATAAAGTCCATTACCCTCTTCTGTCTACTCCAAAAACTTAGCTATGGTCTTTTCTTTTTCCGTTTTCACGTTTAGTTGCTGTTAACACTATTTAGTCCTGTGATTCTTCTGCCCATTTTCAACTTTTTTTGAGGTCTTGTCACATTGCTTCTTTCCATGGAGTCGTAGTTGAAAAGCTTAGAGTTTTCCTAAGATTGATGATTGCTTGTGGTTTCAAACATGAAAATTTGCTCTATGTAGCTGTCAAGAGTTGTTTGGGCATCATATGTGACAAGAAAAATATGTAGGTAGTTGAGAGATTGCCAATCCTCTGCTCCCTAACTCTTTTAAATCCTGCACTTCTTATATCTATTTTCTGGATTTTTTTTTATTTTAAAGGGATTGTAGTTAATAATAATTTTATATCTAGCAGTGGATGACTTGTCTAAATACCTCAATATTAGTTTTTTTTTATATTCATTAAAGAATACTCCATTGTCCTTAAAATTAGCGTGTTTGGGCTTTAGTTTAAACAACCTATTAAGATTTTAATTGTAGCCATTAAGCTAGGGCTGTGTAATAGGGAGACACCATCTTAAAGGGCCATTTTTATTATGAGATATATTGTTTTCAGCCAAAAGAGATTTCAGCTGAAAAAGTATAAAGAATTTTTTAAAACCTTGCATATACAGTCAATCTTGGTACATTCTGCCATTTGTTTTCCAGAGATAAGTATAATTCTTATACTGAGTAATTGCTATCCCTTCCCTCTGGATACATTTCATGCACTTCCTACAACAAATATTTCTCTATTCATTTCATTATCATCCAATACTCGGAATATCCCTTATTATCAAATCTTTTGTTACTGCTTTACCCAAATCAGTGAGATATGGCATCCTAAAATTTTTTATTGATATTGCTTAGCACATGGACAGTCTTGAATATAATTCAAATATAAATATAGAGATGATATTAAATATGTGTAAGGATTTGTATTTTTTAATAAAAATAGTTAATTTTTTAGCACTTCATATGATGATGTGAGGAAATGTTAATTAATCATGAAATTCATAGGTTTGATTTCCTCATAGAATTATAAATATTTTTACCTGATGGCCAAGTGAAATAATTTACAGAATTTGCTATGGAAATATGCATAAAAAAGCATATATATATATATATATATATATATATATATATATATATATATATATATATATATATATATATATATATATATATATATATATATATATATATATATATATATATATATATATATATGGTCCTCTTGTAGTCACCGTGGCTCAAGCGGTAGCGTCCTCGACTCTTGAGGCGTCAGGTTGAGGGTTCGCGCCCCGTCAGGGTCTGAGGTTAGCAAGGGCATGCACTCAGGGTAACGATTACATCTGCCAAAACAAGCCCTTTGCAAGAAGGCAACCGCCCTAGCCCTTGGTAGAAAAGGGAGTCCGTGACGTAAAACCGGATCAACAATATATATATATATATATATATATATATATATATATTATATATATATATATATATATATATATATATATTTATATTATATATATATATATATATATATATATATATATATATATATATATATGGTCTTCTTGTCTGAAAAGTCTTTCATACCTACCCTGCAGATGTCCTAAGAATGATGGTGGGAGGGGAGGATTGTAGCAACCCTTTATTCCCAAGGGGCTAAGATAGTGATTCTTAACCAGGGGTGCGAGGCCAGTTCCTGAGGGGTGCGAAGATGCCTATGAATAATTAAAGCAAAATATATTTTTATATACTCGTTAGATTTTCATGAAAAAAAAACTTTTTGCTTCAGCAGTGTTCTGAGATAGAGATAAACCTAAAGTTCTAAACCTAATTTCCTAATGAAGTGGCAAAGGTGTAACAGACTCGAGTACATGGTAAAAGTATGTGATTTGGATGGATGAGGAAGGGACGTGTATAGGACACGTAGGTGACACAGAGAGAGGGAGGTTATCAACGCGTCTCAGACCACTCCACCCATCTGCACCATCAATACGTGGTTTTGTTATTAATACGGACTGAAGGTGAGCAGACAGAAAACGGAGTACCTGGAGTGCAATGTGACACAAGGAGGCGACCTGTTCATGCAAGACCACAAGCTCCCAAAGGCGGACGCCTTCAAATACCTCGGCTCCTACGTAACGAAGGATGGAGACCTAGAGAGAGAGATTGA
The DNA here is from genome assembly GCA_037179515.1 of Halocaridina rubra. Lineage (NCBI taxonomy): Eukaryota > Metazoa > Arthropoda > Malacostraca > Decapoda > Atyidae > Halocaridina > Halocaridina rubra. The sequence goes on along the minus strand of JAXCGZ010017746.1, from coordinate 25,556 downwards.
TCATAGGATCCAGGTAGCGTGGAAGAGCTGGAAGAGAACATCAGGGGTGCTATGTGACAAGAAAATCAGTGCTAGAGTGAAAGGAAAAGTGTACAAGTCAGTTGTGAGACCAGCGTTGCTGTACGGAGCGGAGACGTGGCCGGTGAAAAAGGTTCAAGAAAGGAAGATAGATGTCGCAGAAATGAGAATGCTGAGGTGGATGTGTGGGGTGACGAGGGAGGACAGGATACGAAATGACCGGATCAGAGGTACAGTGAAGGTGGTGGAGGCGTAGGCGAAAGCGCAGGAGAGGAGATTACAGTGGTTCGGTCATGTGAAGAGGAGAGAAGAAGACTACGTGGGTGTGAGAGTGATGGAAATGGACGTGGAGGGCAGACGAAGACGAGGAAGACCTAAACTACGGTGGAAGGACCGACTGAAGGAGGATCTCAGAGAGAGACAGCTGGAGGAGGAGCAAGTGATGGACCGGAACCAGTGGAGACGACTAGTGAAGAGATGCGACCCCATATGAAAATGGGAACGCAAATAGAGGAAGAAGAAGAAGAAGTTATTAATACACATCACATCAACTTTGTATTTCAGCAATCGGGGGGATGCAAGAAGTGACTGCTGATTTGAAAGGGGTGCATATACTGAAAAAGGTTAAGAACCACTTAGCTAAGAGGAGAGGCTGATGTGAAAGTTCCTAATTGTGCTTATGGAAGAGCCTCAAGCTAGTAACTTCCCTTCTCCTGGCCGGTTCCATTTTGTACTTAATGATACTGATCTTATTTGTCCTTAAAACTATGGACTGAGTTAGCATTAAGTACCTCCTCTCTCAGCGAATTCCAATTATCAACTACTCTTACCATAAAAAAAAAAGTACTTCCTTACATCCTGCGAAGAATTTTTTTTATGAAGCTTCAAACTATGACCTATAGTTCTAGTGCCAGCCATATCAAAATATCGATCCCTATCCACTCTGTCATAACCATGAAGGAATTTGAAAATCCTCACCATATCTCCCCTCATTCTTCTAGCTTCGAGTAATGGTAAGTCTAATTCTTTCAGCCCCATATCATAACTGAATTTGCGTATTTCTGGCACCAGTTTCGTGGCATGTCTTTGAGCTTTTTCCAGCTTAACCTCGTGTTTTTTTAAGTGCCGGTTCCAAAGGGGGGCTGCATATTCAAGCTTTGGTCTCCCATAGGTTACACAAATATTTCTGAACGTTTCCTTGTCCATGTGCCTGAAGTCTATCCTTACATTTTGTGAATGTTTATGCTATCATTGTGTACTTACCTAACTGTACTTACCTAATTGTGTTTACGGGAAAGAGCCCAAAGCTCGTATCTTCCCGTCTCCTGATCACTTCCATTTTATACTTAGTGATACTTATCATACCTGTACTTAAAACTATGGATTGAGATAGCATTAACTACCTTCTCGCTTTGCGAATTCCAATTATCAGCTATTCTTGCACTGAAAGAGTATTTCCTTACATCCTGCAAAGAAGTTTTCTTACGAAGCTTCAAACTATGACCTTTAGTTCTAGAGCCAGCCATATCAAAATATCGATCCCTATCCACTCAATCATAACCATGAAGGAATTTAAAGACTGTTACCATATCCTCCCCACAATCTTCTAGCTTCGAGTGATGGTAAGTCTAATTCCCTCAGCCTCTCATCATAACTGAGATTGCGTATTTCTGGCACCAGTTTCGCGGCATGTCTTTGAACTTTTTCAAGCTTAGCTATGTGCTTTTTCAAGTGTGGATTCCAAAAGGGGGCTGCATATTCGAGTTTTGGCCTCACATAGGTTACATAAATATTTCTGAACATTTCCTTGTCCATGTGCCTGAAGGCTACCCTTACATTTGATAAGAATGCATATGCTGCTCTTACTATGCCATTTATATGTATTTCTGGAGACAAATCTGCCAGTGTGTTTACTCCTAGATCTCTCTCATTTTCTGTCTCTTGAAGTTGTACTCCAGCCACCGAGTAGTCAAGCTTGGGACTTCTTGCACTTGTACCCATTCTCATTACCTTACATTTTGAAGTGTTGAATTTCATTAGCCACTTTTCTGACCACTCATGCAGATTATTTAGATCCTCCTGAAGTTCTCTACCATTGTTCTCGTTTTTTGCTTTCTTCACAATCTTGCATCATCTGCAAACATATTCATAAATGAATTTACAGACTCTGGTAGGTCATTTACATATACAAGGAACAAAAGTGGCCCTAAAACTGAACCCTGTGGAACTCCACTACTAACTCTTCTCCATTCAGACACTGAGTGTCTTACTCTAACCCTCTGTTCCCTTCCTTCTAAGTAAGTTTTTATCCATTCCAAAACATTTCCACCTATTCTAGCCATTGCTTGCCGCTTCCTAATAAGTCTCCCATGTGATTACCTAACTGTGTTTACGGAAAAGAGCCCAAAGCTCGTATCTTCCCGTCTCCTGATCGGTTCCATATATATATATATATATATATATATATATATATATATATATATATATATATATATATATATATATATATATATATATATATATATATATATATATATATATATATTTTTTTTTTTTTTTTTTTTTTTTTTTTTTTTTTTTTTTTTTACCAGTCTTAGACGTCAGTATTTCTACGTTAATAAATTCACCACCAGGTTAGAGTGAATGATTTTAATGCCAGGTTGTGTAAAAGTATCAGAGTAGGATTTGCATTGCGTATTTGCAAGTTCATTTGTTTATATATATATGCGGTAGTTTTAATGCCAGCTTGCATAGGAGAATTAAAGAAGAAGAAGAAGAAGATTTGCATTGCGTATTTGCTAACTCATTTGTTTACGTATGCGCCATCTACGCAGGTAAACAACACAATAATGCTCGTCTGCTTTTGCTAATGAGTAATACAACTAACGACATCCTATTGCGTCATCAAGAACTTAGTAATTTTTATCACCCATCCCCACCATGCGCTTATTGTAAGTTCTAGTGTTATCAGTGTATGTAATTACTGTCATTTACTTCTTATTTATGGATGAAAAACAGGTGAGATTTGAAACGTTCCATTTGCGCCATCGTTATTTCTACAAACTTCCCTATTTATCATTTCTTATAGAGTGTAATATCTGATCTTCAGGTAATTAAAAAGTGCGAATTTAGTCATATTTTATTGGTGGCTCTACGTAGTGAGGGAAGGTTTGGTTAACGTAGGTTTGGATATATGTCTGTCAAGGTTATGCGAAAACTAACAATTTCTGATACTAACACCAATTTGTGAAGATGACAATGTAGGAAAAAAAAAAAAGACTTGAAAGCATTCATGTCATTTACTAGTTCATTCTTACCTCCATCAGTAATGGGGAAATTTCTAAGTTTTTGGGTGGGAAAAACATAATAATGAGATAGTTGTTTACTTACCCCCATTCCAGAAAAAAAAACACATGAAAGTTTTCTGTTAGGGTATTATAAGATTAATTTCGCCCTTAGTTTATTTATTGGTTTACTCTTTACTCGTCGTAGATAGTGAAATTAAAGCTTTTTACTTGATTCAGATAATGTTTCAGTATTTTGCGTATTCATTTCTCTAGGGGGTGTGAAAGTACACATTTATTAGAAAACAAATTTATGAGTGATATGAAAATGTAATTTGATGAAAATGTAAAAACCTCAGAAAAAACATATTATAAACTATGAATTTGTTAGGGAAACTTAGAACACTATATAAAGGTATTCTTATGTAAGTGAAGGGGTTATTATAAGAAAAGGTTAAGGAAATATGAAAAAATTAAGGAAGACCAATCATTGCTTTTCCTGCCTAATGCCAAAATCATTTCCCGCATCCTGAAGGCCCAAGACTGGATTTTTAATACTCCTGTAAAAAGGATTTTGATTTTACAGGTCGTTGTTGACTTGTGATTACCGTCAGTAACTGCTCTTTAGCTGATATGGTCATAAGTTGGTTATTGCATATACACTATGTATAGTGTACTGTATAGTAAAATTATATCATCTTTAACTCGTACTATTTGTTCGTTATTTAACCTTTTATCACCATTTTCGGATTTCCTTAATGTCATAACCTCTTATTTCAATATTGTAATAATACGAAAACAGAAAACGTCTTATTGGCCGCTTGTGCTTGGTTGTGAATCATTAATACCGTTATCAAGGTCAGCGCTCAGGGTAGCCAGTGTAGTGATTTTTATAAGCGTATTGGGCTTAGTATGAATGGTTCGTTTCTTTTTCTCCATGTATTTTTCACCATTTTCTTAGTTAATTCTTGTTAGAACCTTTGTATCACCATGTTCTCAGTTCATAATTGCAATGCATCATATTGTTAGGACCTTTTTATTATCTCTTCACATGATATATGTTGTCAGTCATATTGTTAGTTAATTTTACATCCTATGTTATTGCTTAGCACTCGCTTTAAGTCAAACACTGTTTATATTTGCAAGACACAGAAATGCGAATAATAGTATACAGTCCAAATATTAGAAAAAAAATTACTTGCAAAACATACGTAGGTATTAAAATCGTCAATGTTCTCATCAGCAGTAGCTTTCTGAGTAGCTGGAGTTTATTTTTTCCACACACACACACACACACACACACACACACACACACACACACACACACACACACACACACACACACACACACACACACACAAGCATACAGAATTGTCTTAATTATCGTTTCTCTTTCTCCTTGTAAATTGCTTGACCCAGACGAAAATCGTGATAATAAAAGTAATTTGGTAGGTGAAACGATAAACAGTACCCAGATTTCTTTATGAAAGATTATTGAGGAAGAAATACCTAAGAAAGGTTGAGAGTGACAAGTATAATGACAATAAATGAACTAACTCAGTATGAAGATGTGGTTTTTGTTCTTGTTGTTCCCCAAGTTGCCTGTCGAACAGCCCTATGTCCCTAAGGAAGGCCAATTTGAGGCTATGCAAAAGATTGCTATGTTGCATACCTTATATTACAATTAATAACTTTTAATTTGTATAGTAGTCTCCCTGGTTAAATGGTAGCATCCGCGACTCTGTGTCGGCAGGTCGAGGGTTCGCGCCCCGTCACGGACTTAGGTTAGTAAGGGCATACACTCAGGGTAACGATTACATTTGCCAAAACAAGTCCTTCGCTAGAAGGCAACCGTCCTAGCCCTCAGTAGAAAAGGGAGTTCGAGACATAAAGCTGAATCAACTTTTAATTTGTATATGACTTATAATAATACTTTAGAATGATAAATTATTGAGAGTTACATTTATCATTTGATGTTTGAATACTGACATTTACTTCTTGTATAAATATATATAAAAGTTACTGTCTGACCATGTTGGATTATCTGAGATAAAATTGTTTCAGAAGTTCCACAGCAAATACAATGTTTATAAAGGCTGTTCTTGGCTAATAGGAAATTTTAATGCACAGTTCGAAAAAGTATTGTCAACTGATAGATTAATCATATTCTTGCTCACCCTTGCAGTTAAAGCTTCCTATTGAATTATTGACTTGCTATACCTTTCTTGGCTTGTACAAAGGTAGTGACGTACATTACTTGCCATTCTCTCTTTCAGACTGAAGGCATTGTGAGATGGCAGAAGGTGGTGAGGGATCTGGAGGTGGAACAGGAGGTTCTGTTCCAGAAATTGTAGCTCAGTGTTATTACCGCTATGGACTGCTCGTTGCAACACATCCTAGGAAGGTCATTTTGTTGGCCATTTCAACCTGTCTCTTCTTGTGGTATGTAAATGGTGAACTAGACTGAAGCTAGTTTGCTGCTTCCATTTGTTTTAGATCCATGAGGAAAGGGAGTTTGGGCAACATGTACATGCTTGTTTCCTTGCCAAGTCTCACTGGGGCAGTTGTGTTATCATTGGTCATATACTTCTATCAGTGAAGTTATTATAACTGCCGGATACACACAGCTAGATGACAAATTTTACACACATCTATGTGTAAATATAGTGTCACAGTAATAGATGGGTTCAAACTGATTTTTTGATTAGGCAGATCAATCTTTAACCTAATGAGTCATGAGAGTTGCATGTGATCCAAGTTTTTGTATGCCGACCTAAATTTTGTAAATCGATTCTTCAAAGGATTTAGTTTTCAAAGTTAATATAACTACAAGTATTTAGTATTCTTCCAAGCTGTAGTTATTGCATATACAGTACACCTAGTTCTCAGAATAACGAGGAGATAGGGTCTCAGAAATGACGGTAAATGGAAAATCGCGTGAAATAACGAATAATTTTCCATAGGGAGCAATGATAAAGGGCATAGCTCGTTCCACAACCATCCATAGACACACTATACCAAAGATATAAGATAAGTAAAACATATTTTATAAGTACATAACAAAGCAGAAAGACCTGTAGTTATTTATATTAACATGCAAATAGTGTACAGTATAAAAGATATACAGATTTACTGTACATTAAACAAATTAATGCACTCTATTATGCCGTTGGCAACAGTAGTCACCGTGGCTCAAGCGGTAGCGTCCGCGACTCTGAGGCGTCAGGTCGAGGGTTCGCGACCCATAACGGTCTGAGGTTAGCAAGGGCATGCACTCAGGGTAACGATTACATCTGCCAAAACAAGTCCTTCACAAGAAGGCAACCGTCCTAGCCCTTAGTAGAAAAGGGAGTCCATGACGTAAAACCGGGACATTATGCGGTTGGCAACAGGCTTACATTGGGACGTGCATGGTGGCCAGTGTTGCCAGATAAAGCGGATGTTTTTATTCTCATATGTATTGTACATTTTAAGATATATATTAATTACAAGATGGTAGTACTGTAATTTAAATAAAAATGTACTTCATCTTTAAGATACTTGAAATAAATTACAAGCTTCCTTGTATATTTTTTATATTTATCATTTCTCTCATTCCTTTGTTCTGGCAACACTGATGATGGCAGTGAGGACGAGGATGCATATGTTTTGTCACACTTCCGTATCAGCTTATGCACCCTCGCACGCTATTTCCCTGATGATATTATATCGAAAGTTTGTGTGCTGTTTGTTCTTAATGCTTTTTTTTTAATTTTCTTCATTATATTCAATCGCATTAAGCGGTAGAAGAGGAGTAGGATGTGGGAGAACGAACCTTTATCGGCAAACGTTTTGCTACTTCCATATCAGCTGATGCACCCTCACACGCTATTTCCCTGACGATATTATATTGAAAATATGTTTGCTGTTTGTTTTTAATGCTTTTTTTCAATTTTCTTCATAATATCCGATCGCTTTAATCGGTAGAAGAGGAGTAGAATGCGGGAGATCGAACCTCTTTTGGCAAACATTTTGCTACTGCCGTATCAGCTGATGCACCCTCACACTATTTCCCTGACGATATTATATTGAATATATGTTTGCTGTTTGTTCTTAATGCTTTTTTTTATTTTCTTCATAATATCCGATCGCATTAAGCAGTAGAAGAGGAGTAGGATGCGGGAGAACGAACCTCTATCGGCAAACGTTTTGCTACTTCAGTATCAGCTGATGCACCCTCACACGCTATTTTCCTGACGATATTGAAAATATGTTTGCTGTTTGCTCTTAATGCTTTTTTTCAATTTTCTTCATAATAGCCGATCAAATTAAGCGGTTAAAGAGGAGGAGGATGGTGGAAAAGTGCCTCCAAGGCGGTCGACTTTTTACTAAAATGAAATATTTTTTCGAATTTATTTTGCATGGGCATTATTCGCGTATTTCGTATTTTTTTACTATTATTTTTTGGGGGCGTTATTGCAATTTCGCGGTTAAAAAAATGCAGAAAAAAGGAACAAGGTGTAATGTCTTCTCAAGCAAGCGTTATTGATATACTGTACTTATTTTATTCAATAAACAGGCTACACCATATCCCTGTTAGCCAGCAATGGGCACATCTATAGCATATGACTTGTGAGAGAAAGTTTTGAAGTATCTTACCATACTCCTCCATGATTGATCTGCCAGTTGTGATGTCAGGAATCTTATTGATTTGGGAAGGATGCCAGATTCGTTCCCCTGTCCCATTTTGCCTCTTCTTATGACATGCAGAGAATATGAATGTGCAAACCTCTATCCCTTAGCAACTTTGAAAAAAAAAATTTATACAGAGACATGCATTACTTCTTTTTCAGTGCACCCTTATGGCATTTGCCATTCCTGCCTGGTTATCTTCCTCAAGAGTATGCGTCTTCTCTAAAAAACTACAGTGTGCCTCTACCCGCTCCTGAGGGAGGTATACGCCTTGATCCGTCCCCACTGCCAACACCACTATGGTATCAAGGGCCACCAAGAGCATATATTCAACAGGTACTGTAACATTGACCTTTAATGTCTCCTTACTGATTTGGCCATTGGTGGATTTGAAAAATGTATTTTCCTTTTACTTGAGTTGAATGTAAATTTCGTTATGTGAATCTGATATATGTCTCTTGTAAAGTCTTGTGTGAAATACACATTATCAGAATATGAGTAAAAGAATATATCAAATGTTTCTCAATAACCTGAGCTTTTTAGACTCTTTAGCAATATGTAAGTAGATACTTGGATTAAATTAGATTATTGAAAAATCGATTTGAAAGTAGGGACATTGTAAATATATTTTATATATGACATTTTAAGTTTAATTACTGTATATGATAGTAACTATCTTCGTGTTTTGGCAGTGAGCCATAAAATATTTTTTAAACGTGATGCCTTTTCCCACTGAAGCTAGCTGGTGGCCACAGCTGAAACAAAAGAACCAAACTGCCAGGGCTTCAACATACTCGGCCCAAATTCATCTCTGCTTTGTAATAGATAAAGGAATTCTTGGAGGGAGGGATTTCTGTCTCCTTCTCTGCTATAACTTGTGATGACCCGCAATGTTATGCTGTACTAGTTTTAAGAGATAGAATCCATCCATCCCTATCACTAGGAATATTCCCTTTTAGTCACCTCCTTGTAGAAGCCTGGGATATGAGGATGGAATTATTTTTCTCCCATAGCTCTTGACATTCTTTTTAGTGATTTTTCTTTTCCTATCTTAATGAAATAGTTTTAAGAGTGTAGATTATTTAATGCCAGATTGTTGTGAAGAGTGGAGTAATGCCATGGCAGAAAGGACTCACCATCAGCGATGGATATCGTGGTCCTCTCTCTACTGTCTTCCATTTGAGCCAGTCTGTCAGCAATTACCAACTTCATCATAAGTATGTGAACATAAATATTAATTCTGTTTTGTTTAATACAATGGGCTATTGTATTTTTATCCATTCTCATATCTGGGTTTCAATTTATTGTAATATTGAGCATAGGATCCCTAGAAACTTTCTGTTTTGCATGTCTTATTTTGATGAGTGCTAAAATGATATAAGCCCAATATTATGTGATATCTGCAGACCTATGGACATGATAGTTTGATAATTAAACAATATAATAAGTAAAGAAAACAGAATTGGATAACGGTATCTTAGTGCAAAAAAATACTTGTGACTTGCAGTAGTCTTATAAGATACCTAACTGAACGGTAATAGGACTTCATGAAGAGACCAGGGTAAACTTGGAAAGCCTGAGGCCTAGTTGTGAAATTAATACTTGCTTTGGCATCTTGTTATTTCTCTATATATGATGTTCACCTGCTATGTGGATCATCACTTTGATGTGATGAGGAGGATTATGTGACCTGATGACTCCTTGAGCTAAGTCATCAGAAGCATTAGCTTCTGGCAGGGTCACCCATGGTGATAAGGCCAAGGATGAGGGTTAAGACTAAGAATAATCCAATTATAATTTTTATATGTTTCCTTTACACTTTGCCTTTCTTTAATGTATTAAAAAAGTATTACATTACATCTATATTCAGCCACAGCGTTACATTAGGCACGGAATGCCTTTTGATCGAGGGTGTAGTGAAGAAGATACAGTCAGCCGGACAAGTTTTACCTCATTACAATTGCCTCATGTTGTCTCCTGCTGATCTTTGGGCTCGTAATCAGTATTCCTTCTTGCAAGATTCAAATGTCCTTGCCACTGTAAATTCATTAATGGTAAGAATTTTTTTTTTCCTTTCCAACATGAATTCATATCCCAGTGAAAGTACCTAGCTCGCGTGGTGGCCACATATTAATAAAAGAATTGAGGCAGTAAGGATTCATTATACTTGACTGATTTTTACTCCTATTTTTTTTTTTTTTTTTATTAAAATGTGAGTGTTAGGATTGAAAATTTATTTAAATTTGACGTAATCGTTAAGAAATGTTATTTGTGAGCAATTTTGTTTATCATAGTTAAGAATACTTCCCCCGTGTTTCCCTGCATGTCGTAAAAGTCGACTAAATGGGGCAGAGGGGGGGACTGGGAATCCACTTCTTTGTATTTTACTTCCTACGAATAGCCAAGAGATGTGGGGGTATTCTGGCAGGAGAGATCCAGCCAGAACTCTAGTAATTGGGTCTCTGAATGTGCGTGGTTGTGGTGTAAATGAAAGTAAGAGGGAGGTGATAGGGAGTATGTTTGTGGAGGGAAAGATAGATGTACACCTTGTTCTCAAAATAACGCCTAGATAGGTTCTCAGAAGTGTCGTGTAAATGGAAAATCGCGTGAAAAAAACGAGTTATTTTCCATAGGAAACAATGATAAAGGGCATAGATACGTTCCAGACCTTACATAGACACACCATGCCAAAGATATAAGATAAGTAAAAAAATATTTTATTACTACATAGCAAAGCAGAAAGCCCTGTATCTATTTTTAAGAGTATACAAAAGATTCATATTCACTTTACAGCTAGAAATTAATATACATTACTATACTTTACTCTATTATGCAGTGGGCAACAGTTATACAGTACACTGGGACATGCATGGTGGCAGTGAGCAAGTAACTTATGTGGTAGAAGAGGAGGAGGATGCAGGAGAACGAACCTCTATCTGCAAATGTATATAAAGATAAAATAAGAATTATAAATAACCAAAGCAAGACTAAAAAACGAAAAAAAAAATTAATTATGCAATGCCCAAATCTACCATATGACAGATTAAAAAAACTTAATCTACATTCTCTAGAGAGGCACAGAGTTAGGGGGGATATGATTGAGGTGTATAAATGGTTTAAAGGGATTAACAAGGGTGATATTAATAAAGTTTAAAAAATTCATGATCAAACCAGAACTCCTAATGGGTAATGGATTTAATCCTGATAAATTTAGGTTCAGAAGGGAAATTGGTGAAAATTGGCTTGGTAATACCGTAGAGTATTCTTAGTAGGATAATAAATGCCAATACCTTAGACACCTTCAAATGTAGATTAGATAGACATATGACAGAGGTAGGGTGGGTATGAATAAATTAGTGTTTATTAGAAAAATCATAAAAAGAAAAATAGAATAAATAAGTAGAGTAGAATAGAATAGGTTAGACATGCTGAAAATATCATTCAAAAATGGAACTGCCTCGGGTGTGCCAGTAAGCATGTTGCAGTGTCCCCTATTCTTATGTTCTTAATATTTTCAGAACACGTGTTTTGCATCGTCCTTCCATTTTCAAATTTGTATCTGGTTTCTGAATGACAAATTTGTTAACAAAAGGTATCCAATTACTCTCTCTCTCTCTCTCTCTCTCTCTCTCTCTCTCTCTCTCTCTCTCTCTCTCTCTCTCTCTCTCTCTCTCTCTCTCTCTCTCTCTCTCTCTCTCTCTCTCTCTCTCTCTCTCTCTCTCTCTCTCTCTCATATTTCTTTACAAAAAACGAATTAAAACTTAGGTTTATTACCTTTAAAATGAGCACTGTACTGAACGTGATTAAGACTAAAGCAATAATTGTATTTACATAATAAGATGAAAAATTTCTACCTAATTCCTGTTTAAGAGAGACATTACAAAGGATTCGTGGAAAGGAAATTAATTTAACGGTCTTTTAACTCATTAACGTTTTTATTAAAAGTGCATTATTATATTTATCATTTGCTGCCCCAAACGACTCATCAGCTTGTAAAGTAACTGATGTATGCGTTGTTTGTAAGACTATTCTCCTTTTAATATAAATATATTCTATATAATGTAAGTGAAATGAAACGAGAGAGAGAGAGAGAATCTTTAATTAACTCTTGTTCATTCGACCAAAACTACATTATTTATTGTAAAAATAATGGTTTAATTACAAATTCGTAATAATAATGATAATAATAATAATAATAATCTCCACATTCATCATCAAAGGAAAATTATTGTTAAAAATAATAATAATAATAATAGATCTAAGGAGAATTTTTAGAATAGACATCATGAGAGTAATGCTGAGGTATATTAAAACCCAGCAGAGAGCTGGATATTCATTACACATCTTTTATAATCCCTTCACATCTGACAGGTCATTACACTCTCCATCTGTTTCTCTTTACAGCCTGATAAAGTCTGCTTTATTTTATCATTTTTTGGTCCATCCTGTTGTCACAATAATCTAAAAAAAAAAAAAAAAAAAAAATGGGGGGGGGGCATTATTCACGAATTCCGAATTTTTTACTATTATTTTTGGGGGGCGTTATTGCAATTTCGCATATAAAAAAATCGCGTATAAAAGGAACAAGGTGTATTTGCATTGAGCGAAACTACGATAAAAGGGAATGGTGAGGTGCCATTTGGGAGAGTGGTAGGTAGGGTGTCTGGAGTTGAGAGGAAGAGAGGGAGTGGCTCTGTTAATAAGTGAAGAGATGAATAAGTGTGCCGTAGAATGGAAGGAAGTATCTTCTCGAATAACAGTGGCTATAATGAGGCTGGGATGCGAGGCTTGGGCGTTTGTGAGTGCATGTGGCCCTGGAAGTGAAAGAAATGAGGAAGAAAGAGAAGAATTTTGGATGAAATTGAATGAGTGTGTAGAAGACTTGGGAATGGATGTGAATGTGGTGTTGATGGGAGATTTGAATGCTAGAGTAAGGAATGAGCCAGTGGATGGTGTAATTGGGAAGGATGGAGTACCTAGTAGGAATGAGAGTGGAGAGAAAATGATAGAAATGTGTATTGAGAGAGAGATGTTGAATTCTAATACTGTATTTAAAAAGAAGGCTGTGCACAAGTATACATGGGTCTGTGTTGATAATTGAAGAATAGTTGACAGATCATTAATGGATTATGTTGTGGTGAATAGGAGGGTGATTGGAAGAGTATTGGATGTGTATGTACTCAGAGGAGCTAGTGGTGGAATATCTGATCATTATTTAGTGCTTGTGACAGTGGGAGAAAAGTGGAGAAAGAGGAGAAGCGAGAGAAGAAGAGAGGTGCTAAAAGTGAATAGATTGTATAAGAAAAACTGTGAGTATAAAGCTAGTGTGAGAAATGTGTGGAATGTAGTGAAAGTGGAGGAGGGAGTGGAAGAAGAATGGGGCTGTTTCAAGAAAGAAGTTATGAAGTGTGCCGAGGCAGTGTGCGGAAGGAGATTAACTGGTGGAAGTAAAAGGAAATGTAGTGAGTGGTGGAATGAGCAGGTGAGTGCAATAGTGGCTGAAAAGAAGCAGGCTTATGAGGTATGGTTGCAGGTAGGTAAAGTAGAGACATATGAAAGGTATTGTGCAAAGAGGAGGTTAACAAAGCACGTGCACAGGCCCGATATAGGCTAGTTTATTTTATTATTTTTTGGCCTGTCCTGGTATCACAATCATTTATTTTTTTTTTCCCCTCCAAAAAAATCCGCGATGCACTGAATTTGTAACAGGTGAACCGCGATATAGCGAGGGATTACTGTATATATATATATATATTTGGAAAACTGATTGATATCTTCTTGTGAAGAAAAGTACAGTTTACAAAATAGGAATTAAGTATAATAATAATTATGGTAGATAAGATTTTGCTTATTAATGCTCTTAGGACTATATCTTGTCTGATTTATAAACTTATAGGTTAGAGAAGTGACACAAGATATAAGGATCTCATTCAAATATCCTTCCAATGTTGCATCATATAGGGAGATTATATACTTTTGGAGTTATTCAAATCGAAGACTGTATCCCGCTCTTCAGCAAACTTAGCTATAAGCTAAGTATAATGCAATTATTAAGAAAAAGTAAAAGGATAGGAAACTTCATTTTAATTATACATTATAGACTTAATGGATTATACCAGTGATTTCCAACCGGGGTTCCGTGGGAAACCTTTAAATAATTACGTGCTATTACAAAATGACAGTAGGTCATAACATTATTGACTTAGTAGTGTGAACTCTCATGTGATGTAATTGTAGATTTCATATGAATTATATTGCTCAAGAACTTTTCTTTAAAAGATGATATATATATTATTAGACTATATATAGGGGTTCCTTGGAATATGTAAAAGTATAACAAGGGTTCTTCCAAGGTTGGGAATCACTGGATTATACATTATGATTACATGACACGGTTATTGTAGAGAAAATTAAAAGTTGAATTATGTATTTTTCTTTGTATGTGTTATACTAAAAGATCTGTGTATTGTGTAAGTTATGATTCTTAAGTTTTGTTAATGAAATCAAACTTGAGAGGGGTAAAGAGCTCCCTTAGTCGTCATAAATGTATTTGAAAAGCCGATATTTCCTTAATAAATATTGAGGTTATTTAAAAAACAAATGATATAATAATGTACAATCATATATTTCTCTATTATGCACCTCTGTTTTCTTAATTTATGTAATAGTGAGGATGCCCACTTCACTTTCCTTTATGCAAGTATCCCTGGTGATTGTTGTATGACGGCAAATATTCCTCACTCACAGTCCCTGTTTGTCAAATGAAGTAAAGAAGCCAGGAGTTTGCACTCCAACTCTCCCTGATATTTTCTTTATTCCTTCTGGAAAACAACCAAGTTAATGACCGAGGATAGGCATTTTAGGGTGAACCCCTGCTACCCCAGTTTTTTAGTCTCAGTGGTGGCCATCCTCCTAGGTGCAGCAGAATATGGCATCTAGATTTGAAAAAATATTTATATTTGTAAAGGAAGATTACTTTGATATATGCTTGTATTTCTTTTGATATGCAGTATACTGTACACAGTAATTGTTTATTTTATGTATATCCTAACAAGTCAAGCTACGAAGGCGAAACAAATGTGGCAGATATTCTCTTTGGGGTTCCATTGCGTGACATTGGATTCCGAAGAGGTAGACATCCAGATCGTGTAATAACATATGCAATTACGCTGGCTCTTAAACATTACAATGAAGAGTAGGTATTTCTGGGTAACTCATGGAATTTCAGTGTTATATTGCATGTTCATTAAGGAAGTTGTGTTTAAACATCCATAAGGAAATTTTAACGTCATAATACTTTGATGCTGAAAAAGTAATGCCGTACAGAGCACTATATGAGGAGTTTGTTTTTAAAAGTATGTTAACTATTATGTTAACATTTATTTGTATACTTTACTATAGACCTGATCTCTTTGAAAGCACTAGTTTTAAAAAATACAGTCTATATCCTGTTAATTTGTTTTTGTCAATTACAGATTTGTGAATGGTTTGGAAAAAGAGCTCACATCTCGGTTTCCTTTACATCAACCTGTTCGTCCTGAGCGCGAAGAAATTATTCACATCTACTTTCCATCACGTTTGTCATTGTGGGAGTTTATGTTGGTACTCTTCTATTGCTTTATATTTGTGTCAATATATTTCTCGCTTCTAAAGATTGACATGTTCAAAAGCAAGTTGGGAATGGCTGTCAGTGTTCAAGCCACACTCATAGCCTCTCTCTGCATTGCTGTTGGATTTTGTGCGTATTTTGGTCTTCGCCCTCTCCACAGCCAAGGAAAGTACGTTTATCCAGTGCTCGCTGGCTTAATTGGCTTTGAAAATAGCATGGTTCTCATCAGGTCTGTTTTGTCCACTCCTGCTCATCTTGATATCAAAATTCGAGTGGCCCAAGGGTTGGCAAGAGAAGGATGGACAATAACAAAGTACTTTCTGACAATGACCACACTTGTGACAGTATTTTTCTTTTTATTTATACCAATTGTTCAAGAGATATGTGTGTATGGTAGTGTTATACTTCTTTGTGACTTATACATGCAGTTAGTCTTTTTGACATCAGTGCTCTCAATTGACCTGAAGCGTTATGAAGATTCGGAAGAACAGAAGAAGCAGTTGCTGGCAAATGGTGGTCCATTCTCCGTCAACCCCTTATTCAGGTATCAACAACACAGCCCAAACGCCAATGTAAGACTTCTTGTAAGTAGTGGTGACAGATCTCCAACTTCTGTGCCTAATCTTCACCGCAGAAATGCTCCATTATCTGCTACCATTAAATCTGGTGGTCAGGACCGCATGGCACATCCACAGACAAAGCCACAGACTCAGAATAACATGCCAAAGAGACTTCGGGTAACATACTTTTTTGCGAAGAAGCGAATGTTTCAGAGAATGTTTATTTGCATTTTTGTTGGTTGGATTGCATGGTTGATTTACACATCGGGTTTAATAGAAGAATTCTCAGAATCTGCAAATGAACAGCACAGAATGAGAGATTTACCGTCAATCATATTTTCTCTCACAAATCGATCCAAGCATTTATACCATTCTGAAGAGACAGTTTTAACTCCTTCAGATATTGATCAAATTGCTACACCTGCCTCAGCATCTGTTGCCATGCAACTGTATGGCTCTGGAAATACATCCACTCCAAAACAAGACGGTTCAAAGCATCTAAAACATCGAACACGCTCCCTTTTAAGAAAATTGCCTCATTCGCACTGGCCAACTCTGTTTAGCTACTACAACATAAGCCTAACTGGACATTACTTGAGCATCTTACCTCCCATTCTTTTGTCAGTTCCAGTAACACCAGATGATGCCCTGAGCGTTCATAACCCAAGTGATCCTAATATGGGTCCTTGGCTGCCAGATAAACAGCAGTCAGAAGGTAAGAGTTTTTATTACTTCTATTATTTTTTAACCTTTATGGTTCAGTATATGAGATTCTTCGTGGGCTTAACTTGTAAATCATCATTTACTAAACTGAAGGGCGGAGCAAAAAACTAGACTATTCCTCAAGGAAGTGAAATGTTGGCAAGCCTGTCATCCTTGAATGGCTTTTCTTAACACAAAACAGCTAATGGAAAGGGTGACGGAATATTATGAAGTTTTGCTCCCTCCGTATTATTTGTATAGCCGTGGCCGCCTTTCTAGCTTCTGTAGATTATGTTATCTGGAAAGCAAAAAAAAAAAAAATATTTAAGATAGACTAATATTTCAGGGTAAATATAGCTTCAAACTTAGTGTATTATCCCTGTGTATCTGGTACCATTTTCATAGGAATTTTATTCTGTATCCATTACCACTAATGTTGTTGTTGTTATATATATATATATATATATATATATATATATATATATATATATATATATATATATATATATATATATATATATATATATATATATATATATATATATATATATATATATATATATATATATATATATATATAATGTAGTAAAGATAAAACATATCCTCCACCTTTGGATACCATATTTCAGGTACTATTTACACTGAATTTTCATTTTTTTCGGTCGAACAGACTTGTAAAGATGAAATGCAACTCAAATTTCAGTTTATTGTCTTGAAACTTGAGTACATGATATCTGATTGAATATAAATAAAATATTACAGTAATAATGACATATTATTCAAGAATTATAATTTTCTATTTGCATAGATCAGCTATGCGCCTCACTCGTATTCCGTACATATCGTAACAACTAATTATCATGTAGCCTATAGAGGACTGAAGGGCTGGCAATCCCATCCTCCCCAAGATTTATTTTGCTTGCCACAGAACAGCTTTGTAAGATATGCTGCAACATTGCTGGCTTCAGTGAAATATGGCATCTTGGGGAGAATATAATCTGCTAGATTGATAGATGACCCATATAATCTTCGTTCTTTAGATCTGGAGGCCACTGCAAGGTCTGGGTGGCAAGAGGAGATGGCTTTTATACCATCCTCCACTGGGGAGATGCTTTTAACAGCCATTCTAGTGATCCCTGCCGTACTCTGTCTTGTTTATAGCACTATTGCCCTCTACCACTGCATATGCTCACGCAATTATGCCGAATGGAGGGCGTCTTGGTGGGGGAAGGACAAACCTAGAGATAAAGAATCACAAGTAAGTAAACTATTTTTAAGAAGTTGTGTAGTTTTGTACTCTATGTGTCTTGAAGTTTTCAGACCAGAAGGGTTCTGTTTTAACTTATTTTATATCCATTGCACCTTCGTTAGCTGGATGTACCATTAAGAAATTTAGCATGGGTACACATATCATGTGCCGTACAAGAAAACTTATAATAATAATAATAAAATAATAAGAGTATTCATGTCGACATGTCATGTTTTGTCATTAAGGTTGGTAAGAGGTAAGCAGAAAATAATGTATTGGTTAAAAAAAGATGTAAGAAGAACTTTCCCCATGACATTAATTAACTACTTTAAGTTCAAATGCTGGAACTATAATAAACCAGGGAACCTGGTTCACTTTTCATTGATATTGGGAAATTATATTTATATTGTCTCATAGTGATTTATTTTTAGATAATATTGTAAGTCATATTGCATTAAGCTACCCAATTATTAGCATAGAAAATTTCATATTTTAGTTCTTTTATTTGTTAAAAATTAATACATTGCTTGCAGATTATTGGAGACGCTTTACCTCTGGTACTTTCTGGGCACCCTCATGATGTTGAATGTATGAGTACGAATGGAGTGCTGCTTGTGTCTTCCTGTTTAGCAGGTATCATTCGGGTATGGGACCCTACCACAGGGGAATGTGTCGCTAATATTAACAGACATAGGTATGTTTTTATATTTCATTCTTCGTACTCATTTGCATTCATTTATTAAATGAAAATTGCTAAGAGAATTTCAAAGATCTAACTAATGGCCTTGTTAATTTGTAGCACCTGGCTGACTTCTGTAGGCTGTGCCTTCCTGTTGAACTGAAATAGATTGAAGTCTTCAGAGATGCTGAACTTTAGTGCTTTGGTTTGTTTATTGTAACCGTGAATGTTTTACTAATGTTAACTGAGAGTGTATTGCATATTACAACTTTCAGCAAACAAAAACCCGAGATGCGTGTAGGATCACCAGATATTGGCGATGACATGCACTCAGATTATGAGTCAGGGTCACCTAGATCACAGGCAGGAGACTACCTCACCTTTTTCAGGCGTAGCACCAATGATGCAGAAAAAAGGTAATTACTGTATTTTTTTTAGTGTGCTTTCTTTATTATTAAGCTATTGTATATGCATATTGGAGTTTGTATTTTAAATTCATGCAGGTGTGCCCTGATTATTTGGAAGAAAGAATTCCAGTGCCATATTCTTTGGGTTTTTTTTAGAAGAAAGAATGCTGCTTGTATTCTATGCATATCAAAGGAGCTGTGTATAAGGGATAGAGTTGATATGAAGACTGGGATTCTCACCATTTTTTCTAGATAGCTTTTGAAATAATTCATGAAATTGGTAAGTATAAAAGGATGAAAATGGAGCCCTCTTGCTGATGATTTTATTTATTTATTTATATTTTTTTTTAAGAGTGTGACACCAGGACAGGCAGAAACTGCCCTCATCAACAAAGGCCCGGGCACGAGAAAATACCAAGACGAAGGAAAAGAAAAAGGTTAAGATCAAGGCAGAGATGAGGTAATGTCACACAAAGGAAAACGACAGACAGAAAAAAACAGTCAAAGTAAAGAGGACCCAGAGATATGGAGGACTAGGCTCTGAGATGACGATAGATCTGCGTTTTGAAGGATGAAAGGTCATAAGAATTAGGAAAGACAGAAGGAGGAAGAGAGTTCCAGAGTCTGGAGGTAGATGGGAAGAAGCAGTCGCTGCACCGACCAATCCGTGAGCTACAAATCTCCACACAGTACCTGTGAGATGAGGCCGCTTGGCGAGTGCTACGCGGCCTCGGCAGTGAAGGAGGGATGCAACTCGCCAACTCATAAGAGCAGCGATGGAAGTAGTAGCGATAGAAAAGCGAAAGGGAAGATACCTTACGGCGAAGAGAGAGAGAATCCAGGTTAGAAGTAAGAGAAGGATCATTAATGAGTCTGACTGCCTTAGATTGAACCCTATCAAGAAGATAAGTAAAGGAAGAAGCACCCCAGATGTGTGAGCAGTATTCTAAGCAGGGGCGGATAAGACCTTTGTAAATTTTAAGTAACTGCAATGAGGAAAAGTAATAACGAAAACGAAATAAAAACCCCAATTTTTTGGATGAAGATTTAGAAATTTGGATTATGTGATTCCTCCAAGACAAGTTAGAGGCTATATGGATTCCTAATATATTGATAGAGTTAAGAGGGTAAATTTCATTAGTTTCGAAGACAATAGGGTTATCAGGAGGAGAAGAAGATAAAGAGATAGCCAGAAACTGTGTCTTGGAGGCATTGAATTTAACTAAATTTTGAGTGCCCCATTCAGATACTCTCTGCAAATCGGAGTTAAGAGTAGAAGAGAGAGTGATACGAGATTGATTACGAGTAACAGATGAAGGTTGTGAAGAAAAGGCAGAGGAAAAGTGAAGGGTAGAATCATGGGCAAAGGCATGAAGAAGAGAGGAAGATGGGGATTGTAGAAGATCATTGATGAAGAGAAGGAAGAGAGTAGGTGAAAGAACAGAGCCCTGTGGAACACCACTGGATACAGAGAAAGGGCTAGATGTCGCGCCATCAACAACTACAGATATAGAACGGTCAGTAAGAAAACTGGAAATCAGAGAACAGAAAGAAGGGGTAAAGCCATAGGCAGGGAGGTTGGCCAACAGAGCCTTGTGCCAGACTCTGTCAAAAGCCTTAGAGATATCAAGGGCGACGACAAAGGATTCCCCATAGTTCCTCAGAGAAGATGACCATACATGAGTAAGATAGGACAGGAGATCACCAGTGGATCTTGCCTTGCAGAAGCCGTACTGGTGATCGGAGATAAGTGAGTTAGATTCAAGGCGTTTCAAGTAGTGAGCATTGAGCAAAGTTTCAAAAACTTTAGCAATAGAGGAGGTTAGAGCAATAGGTCGGTAGTTAGAAGGAATAGAGCGGTCACCCTTCTTAGGAACAGGTTGAACTGGAGCATGCTTCCAAGATGAAGGATAGATACTGGTTGACAGAATGAGGCGAAAAAGACGGCAAAGCACAGGAGCCAGTTCATCTGCAAACTCCTTAAGGAACCTTGCAGGGATACCATCGGGACCAGATGCCTTGTTTGTCTTTAGTGAGCGAAGAACCTTATGAACTTTGCGTGAAGAAAGGATAAGGGAGGGCATAGGGTTAGAAAGGGGAAAAGACTGAGGAACAGGTGCGCTGGAATCGTTGATAGAAGAGTTGGCAGAAAAATGAGAGCCAAAGAGAGTGGCTTTGTCAGTGGGAGAGCAAGCTATAGAACCATCAGAACGAATGAGAGGGGGAAAGCTTGAGTTACAGAAGTTTTTGGAGAGGTTTTTGGCTAGGGACCAGAAGCATTTGTCAGTAGGAGAGGAGTTAAGGTCATCAACTTTCCTTCTTATAAAGGAAGCCTTAGACCTTCGAATCTGAGCTGTACAGCGATTCCTAGCTATAATAAAAGCAGAGCGAGTTAAATCAGAAGGAGAGGCTTGGTAAGATCGGTGAGCCTGATTCCTAGCCTGGATAGCCATGGAGCAGGCACGGTCAAACCAAGGTTTAGGGGGAGAGAAAGTTTTTGTAGAAGAGGGGATGTACGCCTCCATCCCCGCGGTCATGATCTCGGCAACTTTTACAGCTACCCGATCAGGGTTGCGGGACCGAAAGCAGTAGTCATCCCAAGGGAAGTCAAAGAGAAAGTTACGCAAATTTTCATATTGGGTTCGCTCGAAGTGCCAAAGGCGGCGTTGAGTAGGAGGGATTGGTGGTGGGGGAGCAAAAATGGAAGAGACAGAGATCATGGAGTGGTCAGATTTACCAAGAGGGGAAAGCACAGAATAAGAGTAGTTTGAAGGGTTAGAAGTAAAAAATAGGTCAAGAGTGTTTGCAGCATGTTCGTGACGATCAGGAACGCGAGTAGGATGTTTGATAATTTGTTCCAGATCGGGAGTAATAGGGAAAGCAAGAGCCTCGCTTCCTCCCACATCAGTGTGAGAAGAATGAAGCCACTCACTGTGGTGTACATTGAAGTCTCCAATGTAGAGAACTTCAGCATGTGGGTGAGAAGATAGCAAGGACTCATGGCACGAGGAGAGATATTCAAAGAAAGACACAAACTCGGTGGAGTTTGGAGAACAGTAGCAGAAGCAAAGGATGATAGTGGTAGTGGAAAGATAGACTTTTAGCCAGAGAACATCAAAGTCAGGAGAATCAAGGTCCATGAGCCTCACAGTAGGAGTGTTAATGTTGCAGTAAGCACAGACCCCACCTTTGGAACGAAAACGAGTATACAGATTATAGTGGGATATTTGGAAAGGGTCAGTGGAAGCATGTATAGACAACTGGGTTTCAGATAGGAGGAGGAGGTTAGGGAGGAAAGTGCCCAAGTGCTGTTCCACAGACGAAAGATTAGAGTTCAGCCCACGAATGTTTGAATAGTGAAGAAAGCAGATCTATTGGGAGGTGCAAGGTTAAGAGCAGAACCATTACTACCACCAGGCATGTCTGCCCTCAAGCCAATGGTGGAGTCAACACGATCCCCGGAGATTCTTCGCACCCCACTATGCCGGGTACTGGGGGCCATTAGTTGTGAACCTTCCATAAATAATGACAAAATGTGAGGAAAAGGAAAGTAAAAGAGACAGATGTGCAGAATGTTGTGACCTGTCAAATGTAATGGAATAGCAAGAGATGTGTAATGAATATGCCAGAATATTCAGTGTAGATGTAGGCATGAGGAAAGAACCGTCCTGAAGGAAGACTCAACCTGGAACTGTCTGGACCAGTCCTAGTTGCATCCTAATACCTTCAGTCGTAGTCTTTCAACGGGCGGCTGGTGCCATGGCCAACCTACTATCCATTTTTTGTTGTAGGATAAATTTGAAATTTTAAAATCTGGCCAATTAATGGAGGTGATTTGAGACAAAAGATATTTTATTATATGTTGATATGGCTTAGA